>JAJHSJ010001086.1:0-37503 GCA_021015155.1 Magnolia officinalis | reverse complement strand
ACTGATCAAAATATGGTCATGGATAGGAGTGATTAACTAGAATTCATAAATCCATGGCAGTATGGTCAGCACATTTGTTTTTGGGTACAGAGGGTTATAGGTTTGAAAGTTTGTCACCTTGATGTAGATTGAAATCAGCTAATGCTCCAATCTTAAATCAACGTGTAACAAGTTATTTTGTCATTATTTCTTTTATAGTTCTATGATATAAGTATCATTTTCTTCATTCTTGTTACAAGTTATTTTGTCATTATTTCTTTTATAGTTCTTTCATTGCTTTCTTTCATTCCCGTATCTTTTGATAAAGAAATATATGATTTTGAGTTGGGTGTCCGAAATTAGTTCTTACTAGAACAACTGCAATGATGATGATGAAGATGAAGAGTACAATGATGAACTGAATCAAACAATGTTGCTTTAATACACTATTCAATGCATTTCCCTTACCTTGAAATCGTTGTTCACCAGCATCCCTGTGATACTGAAGATCGTAGCAAACACTGCCACACCCAGCTAAATTGCAACACAGTAGTGAAATTGACACGGCGACTCGCCTTAGAATAACAGTACTCAATGCTCGGCCAGATAAACCCAGCAAGTGCCGCACTCCCGAGTGTACAGAAAAAACCCAGTAGATATTCGCCTTAGAGACTCCGGCGGATCGGTCTCCGTTCGTGTGGAGGCCCAGCATGATAGACCCAAGAGTCATCAAAATCACTGAATTGATAGAATAAGGCGTGAACTTGTGCTTGACGATGAGCAATGCAAAGATCGCGTCGTAAAAGCCAATTGAGGGCAAAAAGAGAGCAGAAGTCGATATTGGAATGTAAGATAACCCAAGCGCATACATGAAGTTATCGAATCCTAGCAGGACGCCAAGAACAGCGCTTGCGAAGAAGAGCTTGGGCTCGATGAAGAACTTGGAAGGTGGGACTCCTTGGGCACGGGCACGTGCGTACAAGATCAGTAGAGGGATGAACAAGATAGGGAAGCCGGCATCTGCAAGCAGCTGGAGAGCCATCGACGACCACCTCCATGGATGAAGTAGAGCCTAAGGAGGAGGGGCCACCGATCGTGCCGACGCCCGCGAAGAAGATATGGAGTAGGAGGAGTGACCATTGATGGCTTTGCTCCTCCCATCGGTTGTGGTCGTTGGAGATGGCCGGTTATCGCCGTTGGATAATCACTACCGTTGATTGGACTCTCTACGTTCATGGAAGCCATGGATGAGATTTTCAGAAGCTTGTAGAATTTTTGCTTTATTGCGTGATAGGATATGAGATCATGATGTGTAGTTTATATTGCATTGAGCATATTCAAACTCACGGTGGCGGGAGACTGGTAGCTTAAGTGGTTGACTTTTGACTGTTGACTTTCATAACCCCCGGGGGGGAGGGTGGTATGGTAGAGCCTGCGGGGGGAATGGTGTGTGCCATCACTGCTGTACACGTGGAAGGGAGGACTGGTCATCTAACTAGCTACAGTGGATGGAGAATGGTTTAAAATCACGTATGGTATAATCGTTAGTTATCCACTCTATGGAAATAGAAGTAAGATGGGCAATTAATAGTAGCTACCTGTAAGTAAGATACCCAGAAGTGAAATTGAATAAAAATGATGGGGCTTGATCATTGTCTAATAGGTACGCTTTTGAGACGTAAGCCATCAGGGCTAGTTCCCACAGGATGGACGGACCTGATTGATTTTTAACCCTGCCATATGGCATTCCAATGAGATGAGTGTACCATATTCGGGTTTTCCTGCTGCTTGGTACCAACTCCCACCCCAGGAATCCCCGTTCTTCGTTCTCCCACGGAACCCTCTACGACACCTGTTGTAGGCAGCAGGTACAACACCAGAGCTCCCTGGGCCCACCGTATTGTGTGTGTAATATTGAATCCATCCATCAAGACACAGTCTTTATTAGGGCCTGGCCCAAAAAATAGTCTCAATCCATAGCTAGGCCAGGCTGTTGGGTCCCTCCTCATATGGAGTTGGAATTCACATGCGTGGGCTAAAATAATTTATTTTAATTATCATGTGTGAGTGTATTATTTAACCTGACCAGGTAAAATGAAATAAAATTGGTTTTTTTTTTTTTTTTTTCTCAAAAAGAGCTCGGGCAACATTTGAAGTTCTCGGAGAAAATAATTATAAAGAAAATATTAAACGGAGTTGTGTAAAAGAAGAAAAGCTTTCTACTACCCAAACCTTCACATTTGGGTTGATGAGACTATCCACCATGTTAGTTTCTTCTATCGTCTTCTCCAAAGATTATTTTGAGGGTTTCTACTATCGTTTGTTGGTGAGAAATTTCATTCCTTTATTGTTACTTGTAATCTGCATTTGGGTGATATAATTTGGATTTCCAAGATAGGTCACTTGATTATTATAGTTCCATATTTTCTATTACAATGGATTTATGTCAAACTAGGTCTCTTTGATTTTTCTCTTTACATCGAATGATTTTTAACATAAAAAATTTGTGTCTTGCACTTTACATATACATTAAACTTTTTATATTGTTAACTTTATTGATTTGCACATAAAAAGGAAATTCGCGTGGTTTCCCAACGTGTACAACATGAAGAGAACGGCAACCATAGGTTTGTGTGAGGTGCCCATCACAGTGTGTTTATTTAATGTAACCCGTTCCTCCGGCGACAGACACCAAGATGAACAGATAATCTAAAAATGTCTGATTCAATACTTAAGCAAGCTATGCACCCATGTGAATTTAAAGGTTTTAGGCATAATTTTACTTTGTTCTCCAATTTAGATCCGATGATTTTTATTTTTTATTTATTTTGCACTGTGAACATAAGTAGGTGCAGCTAATGCACGGAGTGGATATCGCACAACCAACTTTATGGTCCCCGTAGAGCTAGAGCTCGGCTATTGTACCTCTATGTACAACAAGTATTGTAGAAGATCCGGTCCGCTGCTAGATAGTAACTCTAGCAGGTAGACTCTCTTGGCACTCACCCCTAACACGGGAAAACATGGGAACGGATTAGGTAAGACCCTACAGTCACCCAAGATGGTGTGGCCCTTACCCTGGGGCCATTTTGACGTATGTATTTTGTATTCACATTATCCATCCACTTGAGGCCCATCTTGATGTATGTATTTTATCTTTACCCTGTGCATTCGTTATTTCATATCATTTTAGGGCATTATTTCAAAAATGAAGCAGATCAGATTATCAGGTGGACCATACTATAGGAAATAGTGGTGATTGACCATTAATAGGCCTCAAAAGTTTTAGATCAAGCTAATATTTCACTTAGGCTTATATGCCACTGCAGAAACATTAATGTGCACCCCAAGATGTTCTTAATGGTAGAGGGCTCAATCACCAATGTTTCCTATGGTCCACCTGATAATCGGATCTGCTTCATTTTTGGGATAATGCCCTAAAATGATATGAAAAACAAATGGATGTGCGTGGATACATAATACATACATCAAAGTGGGCCCATGGTAAGGGCCACACTGTCTTAGGTGAGGCCGGGGTCTCACCTCATCCGCTCCTTAAATGTAGAACACGTGGCAGATCCGCTCAAGAATATGCCTTTTTTCTATGAAATCTGTGGTTTGATGGTCTGGAAGGCCACAACCGAACATCAACCTAGACCATTGGATTGCCATTTTATTCACTACATATGTAACCTATTAACTTATCGCGGAACCACTGTGTGGATGGATGGAGCGGAGCCTGACAATTGCATCAGTTAGAAGATCTTAAGTGTCCAATTGTTAGACATAAGAAAGGTAGTTAACAAGGGAAGAAAGGTTTCCGGTCTGAATATAACAGACAAATTAAAGCGTTGGAAAAATGAACCCATTGTTAAGGGCCTATTTTGATTAGGAATTATATCGCTGTAGTGTAAAAGTGTTGTTATTGGGATTTTATGTCTGTTTAAATATGTAATTTTACAGTAAAATACTGTTGTAATAGGAGACATAAAAAAAAATTATAATTATTATAATTTTACATTACATTATGTTTTGAATCTTCTATCTCAACACATGTTAGTATATGTTTTTTTTTTTTCTATATTTTGACAGTAATATAAAAAATATCATCATTACGATCTTACCATGCATGTTCAAACATAGAAAGTGTCAGTCCAATTATGTAGCACCCGGGTTTTCAGGAGCCGTGTAGGAACTCGGCCTCTAAATTCCCGGGTGTCGCTTATATCCTAATTATGGTGATTTGTACATATATCAGTTTAAATGAGCAATAAAAGAATCGGCTGGAACATAAACCATAACCATAACTAATCTACTGAAATAAATGCAACTAAGAAATACAAGTCTATAGGAATATCAAACGGGTCGCACAAGGCATCGCCTAAAAAAATTTATAAAATAAATGTCCAAAAGAAATTGTGTGCTAGATCCACAGCTCAATAACCCATAATCAACCCGCATAGTAGACAGTGGTCCGCCTATAAGCTGGAAGTAGGAAGCTCCTCTTTCTCATCCATGCTCACCCCACTCGGCTCGTCGAGCTCCGCCTCACCTGCATCTAGTAAAGGGTCTAGTTGGTGTTTTGAAACATGTCCCAGAGTGGGAGTGAGTAACTAACTTAGTGGGTGTCATTAGCCATAAGTTACATCAAATAACAATTCCATGATGAATTTAATGAAAAAACATAAATTCACACATCTCTAACTAATCTTGTTAAATGTGTATGCTTGAGTTAAGGTATGATATATGACCTCACACACAACACTCCCTCGAGCGACTTTGTCTCACAGTCACGCATGACCAACACTTCCTCATTACGACCTCAACTGCCAAGTCACCAAATCCTAGCATTGTGATGCATGAATAATGTTAGCCGAGTATTTAGTTAATTCCCTTCATCCAGCAGGTTGAAAAAACTGGTACACCCCAACGATATCAATGCCCTCATCCATTTCTGAGGCAAGGACCCCTCAACGTGCGAGGCCAAGATCCGACAATCCTTGATTCCATCGGAGTCCCCACCCGCGATTACAAGCAGGTGCGGAGTGCTGGGAAGCGAGATCGCTTGCGGTCACTACGGTGAGGCTAGTCACTCCAGCGTAGGTCGACAGCTCGGACATATCATCCCATTCCACCATGCCCGGCTCACGAGACTATGGATCAGTTTTCTATCTGTTGTAGTGTGCGTCAATGGGCGAGGGGTGTTCCATGTTCCAAACAGGCGTGAGCAAACATGGTTGGTCAGTCGGTGGACTAGAACGCCCAAGTTCAGGCGAGCACAAAACACAACATCGGGTGCAAACAACACATTTAGTCCTGCTACTGTCGCCCGTTCGCATCCACCCAAATCAGTCGGACTAGTCACAGGACGGTCCAAGCAACTGAACCACCCTCATAATTCTCAGTTTCCTGACCAACCCAAAAAATGGGTTGTACTTAGTATCACACCTAAACAGTTAAGAGTTCATCTTTAAGTATGGATGGAATTATGCGTACAATACATCAAGCATAGAAATTTCAAAACATTAGAATGAATGCAACTACTCTTAATAGCATAAGTTATGTGTACGTATGGTGCCAAATTTCCTAAGAGGAAAAAGATAACACATCATCCATAGTCAGAAAATTATACAGCAAGAAAAGTGCAATATGCATATAACAAGGAAGAACATGCAAATTTCAAATGCAAAAATGGACAGGCAACACACATTTCATGTTCAAACGAATCGAAGACCATACAAACATCAATTTATCATCGCATTTGTGTTGGGTAGACCTAACATGTAGGTTCCTAGCTAGTTTTTCTCTAAATTACTTATGCGCATCAATCTATCATCCACAATCATTAAATTTATCTTAAAATTAGTACTTGGCCACCTAGGGATAACGGTCCGCACCTTAAGAGGAGATTTCCATTTTTTGTGATTTAAGATTTGGGGATTTTGGTAAAACTATCAATTCCTAAATTAAAATCAAGAAAAACAACATTAATGACTAGAAATTTACACTAGGTTGCTTAATTGAAAGAAAAATATACCATTCTTACTTCCGATTCTTGGCATGGGTGGATTTGATGGAGGTTTTGTAGTAGTCACTGGTTTGATTGAGGAAATACCAACCCTACAAGCATCAAGATTTCCCTCACTCACACAACACTCTCTCTCTCTCTTATCTTTCGCTTCATGTTCTCTTCATCTCTCTTTCTCTCTCTTCTCCTTCACCCAAGGTAGGGCATGAAATTCGTATGGGAGAAGGGGGTGCCCAAATGAGACCCTTTTATAGTGACAGATTTGGTGTAAATGGCCACAAGGGTTGGGTTTTTACTATTCTAGCCCTATGGGAGGGTTTTTCTAACCTCTAGGGCCCACTATGGGGTGTACATATTGATATACACTATAGGATAGTTAACCCTAATGATGATCTACGTATGGACATGATCGGCCCACCATTTGGATGCACCAATAGACAGATATGATTAGAAGTTTGTTCAACTATCACCGATGGTCGATTGGGGGGTCGGCTATACGGTTATGAGCAGGAAAATATCCTTACTCTACGTGTGAAGTTTGGTCGTAAACGGAACGGTCCGAAATTCTCAACTTTGCATAAGAGTGGACGACCCAATTCACTTAAGTTTCAGCTTTTTCCATTAGGGTATTTGTACTTCTCATGCACTCGTCCCTCGGCTCATGTTGAGCGGTTCCGGACACTACCCAGGTCCAACTCCCGCGATGGATGTCAAGCCCAGTAAGACGGATATTATTCTATATTTTTGGAACTAGTGGCCCACTAACGAGCGGTCTAGAGCTTGTTCGGAAAATCGGGGCATTTATGGAATGAATTAGGTATTGATATTTCTCGTGGGAAATTATTAGGGTTTGGATTAACTATGTTCATAGTGTGGCCTATTTATAATTAGTGAAAGTGGAGATTTAGTCATGATTACTCTAAACCGTCGATTTTAAGCTAAAAGAGTAACGGGGTTCATTTGGTCTATTAGTCAAGATCCGGACCTTATCTGACTTGGGTTCGGTTAGATCTTTAATTTAGTTATGACTGTCTTGATTAGTTAGTGATGGGTCGGTTAGATTTGGGTCATATGTGAATAAATCATGGGGCTAAACTTGATGTTTAAGTGATCGGTTAGGTTCATTGGTTTTCTACGGTTGATCAATCTTATTGGTATGGTTCTTTATCGGTACCAGCCGCGTATAAGCTCTCCTCGAGCGTCAATGGTCCGTAAGTGATGACATAGCTAGTTATTTTTTTTTAAAAAAAAATTAAGAATTTTTTTGCAAATCCAAAATAGTGAAAATTCAGAGTATTACAAATTACCTATTAAGGAAATAAGTATTGTAATTTATGATAATTGTACTTTTACATTATATTATTGATTTAACTCACAATTCAAATAGGCATGGACAGTAGAGACGCATATGTGTGGTCCATAGACGGCCATCTCAAAAAAAAAAAAAAAAAAAAAAAAAAAAAAAAAAAAGAGGTGATCTTCACTTTTAAAGTGTGGCTATGGTTGAGGAGAGGAACACAACAATGGCATGCCTTCAATTGAAAAAAAAAAAAAAAAAAAGCCCTGATTTTAGCCTTCGGAATCTTGAATCTTGCAATTTGAGAGAATTTTGGCACATGGATCTGCAGATGCAACTCAACGAAACATGTCAAACTGAAAATTCGTCTACGTACACTATCCAGAAATGCCCGCCATTGCTCATGTAATTCCTCTCGCAACTGAGAAATGCGATCATTACTCACACGAGTAGAATCAAAATCTTAAGCACTAGTGATGCAGGGATGAACGTGATGAGGTTGATCACCGTCTTCCTTTGCGGGTAATTACTCTGAATCCATGGAGCTTATATGGACTCCTCATAGAGATTGCTCGAATCCACTGGAGAAAAGAAATAAATTCTAATAAAAATCGAAAGAAAAATAAAAAATAACTTGATTGATAATAAAAATACATTTACAATCCTTTAAATAATGATATCAATCCTAGAAAGAAGTTTCATGATCAAACTCCAACTCAAACTCTCTAAAATCATGATTTCTACTTAGATGTCATGGTTTTCAGCAAAAAATAGTAAGTGCCTAATTTGGCCTAACCATATTATTCTCCTAATTTTTCTAAGCCATTTTCATGTTGGGCTGACTCCTAAAACTCAATGGATCAAAAGTTATAATCAAATTAAACTTACTATAAATAATAAAAACATAAATAAAACGGAGTTTCAACCATCGATCCGATGGAATCTTGCAAATTCGGTGTGGGCAACCCGACATAGTGGGTTGGTTGGCTAAAGTAGCTTCTCCTACCCAAAATCATATATGTTATGTCGAATAACTCATTCCGACTTGCGAGATATGCATATTTTAAGGTTCTGATGGTATAGATCACTTCTGCCTCTAATCGGGCCTTCTCTGGTCCATCTTGACCATAAATTGTCCGTGACCTACATCAACCAGCATGGCGCTCTTCCCTCTAGTGCATGATCGAGGCCATTCAAGAGGAGGGACCCTGAGCCACTCCGCTCATCGGGTGGTCTCCCCTTAGAAATTGGCATGGACGGTTGTGTGCACTTGATGCCCGCTGGATAAGTTGACCAACTTGATTTTTTGGCCATCTTCCTGACGAAGAAGCTGGATCTTGAATTCCTGCATCAAGCTGTCAAATCTAGCTGAAAGTAGCCTTGGCGGGACTTTTGGAAAAAGGCGAGGATACCAGACATCCAAAATAAAGAAAAGATTTAAGAGGATGGTCGCAAGCAGCCCTACTTGCTTTAACTCTGCTCTGTATGTATTGTGCAGATACAATCTGGTAAGACATGATTCAACTTGATTGGACGGAAAGCCCATGCTGGATAGGATCCCGAGTGGGAACTGGACCAAAAAAATCTTTCAAAAAGCCTGGGATGAGACACGACCACTCAAGTCTCCAGTGAAAAAGTTTATGAAAAAGCTTCTTTAGGCTCCACTATAATGTACGTACGTATTTTATCCACTTGTCCATTTATTTTGCAGTTGATTTTATGGCATGAACTTAAAAACGAGGCAGATCCATAGTTCGAATGGACTACATCACATAACAGTGGAGATTGAATGTGTACCAGTGAAAACTCCGTTGAAAAACTTCTTGAGGGCCTACTGCGATGTTTCTTAGCCAATCTATTAATAAAGTTAGTTGAAAACTTCTCTAGGGCTTACTGCAATGTGTTTCTTAGCCAATCTGTTAATAAAGTCATATAAAACTAGAAGAAGTAAAATTATAGATGTTTGCTAGATTCAAAACTTTTATAACTCTCACGAAGTTTTCATCATCAACGGAATTCAGGTGGTGTACTCACACCTTTCTAACAACTACATAAAAATAAAAATAAAAACAAACAAATAGTATGTGTTCAATACCTATTTTTGTTTCCTATGGTGTGTTACACTTGAGCGTTGGATCTGTCTCACCTTTGGGCTTACACCCTCAAATGAGTAAAATGGATGGGCAAGATAAATGGCCAATGCAGGTAAAACACATGCATCATAACTTTTTCACGACATACTTAGTAGTGCAGGGGTTACCATCTAATCCAAGACACTGTCAAACATAATTAGGATGGGCTTATCTTTGACAGCGACTTATTATGCAATATTCAAATTTCACCACATTGTATATATGGACAGAAACTAATCTTTACACAATTGTATATATGAGCCTTACTTATCACCATTTAGTCTTTGACCTGACTAGTACTATGGCATTTACCGACAGATAAATCTATATTATAAAGGGCTATGATTCATTTTTTATCCTCCTACTAAGAAAGAATGGTACGTGAGAAAGAATGACTTGGATAACCCTCGACCCAAATCATCTTGGGGCCTTGTTCAGTAATCCAGTCCATTGGTCTACTGCGTCCCACCGTGGATGGACCACTCACCAAAAATCTCTCAGATTGTATCCTTTGACACCGATCTGTAGACTTTTTCAGTTAAACGTGGACAACCGTTGTGATTCTCATCTTAACTATCCATGTAAGCCACAAATTTAAAGGTGAGGATTCTTCTATTAAGGAGATTTCTGTCGCGTGATCCATCCAGGTGGGACGCAACAGACCAATGGTCTTAATCAATCAGGGTCCCAGTTGTCGAAACTGAAATTCCTAATACACCGTTGAAAGCCTAAGGGATGCTCAGAGTCATCTCTTCTCAGTCCTCGCTAAAAGGACCAGTAGTTGGCAGCTCCCATGCACGTGGAGAAAGGGAATGGGGGTTGAGTGTCTCGTTTCTATTATAGCACGTGACACATGTGTTACATCCAAACCTTTAAAAAGGTGGGCCCTTCTTAATGGAACTCGTACAACATTTCACATATGCTACCGTGGCATAGTTGTGAGAAATCCTAGCTGCTCATCAAGCAAGACGAACCATGTATACGCACTGGCCAAAAAAATAAATCGAGTTGCACATTAGGTCGTCCACAAATTAAACAAAAGAAATGGATTAACGTCTGATTCACTCTACGTGTTTAGCCTGCCAAACGAGAGGCCGATTGGCAAATTTGGATAAGGACATCTAACAGTCAGGTCTCCGGATTAGCGGCTTGGATCTCGTGCCCGCGCACTATTTGGAACGTGTAAGCAGCGAGTCCCTTGGCGTGGGAACGGGGCCCGGTAAGTCCCCGCCTCATTTCTCAGGTATTAATATCCAGCTGAAATTAATTGCAGCCATTATGTTGAAAAGTCTAGGCATTGTTATATAATTTATTATCCATTTGGGATTCCGTGAGGGCCCACTTGAAAGGTAGGGTGTGAATGGGACGGGTACTAAGCCCGACGGGCGCATGGAACCCACACTAAGAACGGCTAAATCATTCATTCATGCAGCTCTGGGACACTGCTTCAATGCATCAGAACGTGGTGGTTGGATTTAATTGGGCCACGTGTCACTGTTAGGGATAAGCCCACCATTAAGTTCAAGTAGATGATGCAACTTTCTAACTAATTTATTCTTTACAATGGCACGATGTCCATTCAAATTTAACCACAGTAAAAAAATTAGGGCAAGATGCAGGTGACCTAATACAACATCCCTGGTGACCTGACTCTATTAGCCTACCACGGGGTATATGTTTCACAAAAGTATACATCAATCATTTACAGCTACCACTATTGATATTGATCAAGAAATTTAGATGTAGACAATCAATACTTCAATGTCTATAGCCTTGAAAAAAAAAAAATTTGAATTAAGGATAAAATATATAAAATAAATAATCTGTAAAAAAAAATTATATTAAAAAATTAAAATACCTATGAGGTGGGGTGGATCTTCGATGGATGAATAGATGAAATAGCAGAAATCGGCTATTGGCTGCCCAGTAGAAAATGGGCGAGAGATATTGAGAGAGATTAAGGAAAGAGGGCCTCCGATCGTCAAAAGAAAAAATCCATCATTTCTTCCAGCGAGAGCTTTGATGAAATCCATCTGTAAAAGGAAAGAATTTGAAATTAGAATCGAGGGGAGAAGAAATCTCTAAAAAATCTCCGGAAATGGAAATGGAAAGTCTCGTTTATGGTGTCGTTGCTGTTAGAGAAGACGGTAGAGAGATTTTCTTTCTTTTTTTTCCTTTTTTTTTTTTTTTTTTTAATAGGAAACGGAAACAGATTGGCTACTCCTACGTGGCAGGCGTGGTGAGATGGACCAATGAGGTTGCGGGAGGCAGAGGGGTCTCTGCCTCCTGGAAACAGAGGATCCGGACTCCAGTGTTTAATGTATCGGTGTTACTAGATACAAGTTTCATTCACCGGGGATATGGAAATAATATCGATATCGTTGATAATGTTGCTGACACTTGGAAATGCATGTGGGAAAATATTGAAAAATATATGAAAAATGGTAGAATTTTTCATTGAAACTTGAAGAGATGCTAAAATGCACATATTTGAAACTGATAGTCACCTTACATAAATATTGGATCGTCCTATGGTGAGTTATAGGCTTGATGGACGATGGATCTTGTGATTTGAGTCCCGAAACTAATAATGTATGATTAGATTGTTGTGGTGTCATGTCATCCAAGGTTTCATCGCATTTGGAGTTCTCGAACTTAGTTTACTAGTACGTGCTAGGATTATATATATATGTCACACACACACATATATATTGAATTAGATTTTTCGAGCAACTCCCAAGGACATCTTTCAATATCCGAGTATTGGAAAGTTCAAGGTGTTACAAGAAGGGTAGGTTATTCAAATTTCAATGCCTTCTTGGGTTTGAAGTGGCTAAGTTTAGGATTATTAGGAGCCTTAGGCCATCCATCCCTGTGATTAACCCTACTCCAACCCAACAGAGTTGCGCCTCTAATTTGAGGCATGAAACAAAAGGCTTACTGATCGGTCCGTGGTAACCGTTAATTCTACTTGTTCATTTGAAGACTACAAAAGAGAAGTTAACATCTTCCAACTATTTTACTTCTTAAGTCCAAGTCTCATCCATAATGGGTCTATTATTTGAACAGTTTGGATTAATTACATGTCTGTCACTTTTACGGTAAAAGCGTGTTTGATTAGCGCTCGAATTGCAATTGAGATACCTAGTGTTATAAAGAATGCTTATTATCGAAAGAAACATGACTAATAAAATAATACAAAGAAATTAGGGTACACTATAAAATGAGTTCAGCACAACCACGGTGACAGAAAGGGAACGTGTTAAGCACCCTCTCTGTCCATACGAACATATGGTTTTTGCTTCACAAGACTCGATTAAATAGAAAGGATTATATTAATTATTGTAAATGAATGATACAATGTAGTCTGTAGAATGTGGCAATGAGATGCCTACGAATTGGAAAAGACTTCTCTACTTGAACTCACCTACTTAGAGAAGCGATTGAAATTCAGTCGATCCGAGTTTATGATGGGCAGGATTCATTATCTCGATAAGCCATAGAGCATACACTTGAATTAACTGGATGAGCTAGTAAGAGAGTTGAGAGTGGAAATGATGATGCAAAATGTTGATACAAATGATGATGATGAGTAGTACTGCAATGTCCAACTCAAGAGTGGGAGTGAGAGATCGAAACATAAGT
Organism: Magnolia officinalis; assembly: GCA_021015155.1. Taxonomy (NCBI): domain Eukaryota; kingdom Viridiplantae; phylum Streptophyta; class Magnoliopsida; order Magnoliales; family Magnoliaceae; genus Magnolia; species Magnolia officinalis. The sequence goes on along the minus strand of JAJHSJ010001086.1, from coordinate 24,422 downwards.
GATCTGCTGACATCCATTTTTTAAAAAAAGATACGATAAACAAAAAAGGAAAAAACATATAATTTATCTGAGTTTCTGATGCGACAAGATCCAGGTAAACCAGCAAGCCTTAGAGCATACACTCGAACATACTAGAAAACCAAGAGGATTAAAGAGAGAAGAATGTTACGACTATTATAAACAAAGTAAAAGAAAGCAATAAATATATTACATGAGATGACCGAGAAAATGAAGATATAGGAGAGGGAAGAAGAGATCTAATACTCCTCGTAGAAGAGATGGTTGGATATCTTCAACCCCAAACCTATTCTGCAAGATCTATACCATTAAAATGACTTATATTCGTTGGATGATGGCTTTGAATGGATAGAATTGGCTTGGATATGAGATAGACTTTGAATAAGTGATTTAGATTGGCTAGATTGTGTCAGAGGGTTTAGATAGTTTGGATGGGCTAGATTGGATGGTTTGAATGACCAACAATCAACTACTTAATTATCATATGATCTAAAAATGTGGTGAATGGTATAAAAAGTGAAAGGATTAGATCGTAAGTACGTATATGGATGAGGAAGTTTAATGAACTTCGCTCATAGTAGGGTAGAAACAAGTTCATACAATGGAGGTGTATTGTACTTGTGAATACCCATGAAATCTCAACCCCTATACGTATATATCAACCATATCTCAAAGGACAGCCATAAGCTGCAAAAAACCCTAAACGCCCCCCTTTGGACGTAGGGTAACTATACCGGCCACCTCGTTCAACATGATTCGTCACTCAATTTCTCTTTGAATTGCGATATTATTTATCAATTCAAGATCATCATCACCAATCTTTGTCATAATTGCACAGGATCATGTAGATTTTGTTTTGAACCAAACAAATGATCATCCGGGTACACCTCCTATCGTCATTTCAGTGACTCATTAGGCTTCCCTCAGCTCATACTAGTGCCGTCGCCTCTCCCAAGACCGGAATGATTATCCCTGCTAGATGAGTCCATATTCATCCTTGCATGTCGTCGGGTACTGTTAACTTCCCCGAGGCATCATTATAGTCAAATATAACGTGCCGAGAGAAATACGCTTTCTTGGTGGTAGGATCCACACCCCACCCTTTCTCTTGCTCATTGTAGCTGACAAAGATGCACATGATAGCTTTCTTTTCTAGCTTTGTCTGTAGCCATCCTTTCCCCATTTTTATATCCGAAGCACAGCTTCTTCTGTTTAGTGCAGATCAAGATCAAGGCCTTATGACTACTGTGGAGCCGTCCCTTAGACGGGATTCTAATCATAACAATATGGGAGAACCTTTTAATTTCAAAAGGTACAATCTAAAAGTCCACTTTTTTTAATAAAACTGGGATTTTAGATATTCATATGATAGATGGCATTACAGAGACATCTAATTTTAAGTCATCACGGGGACATTATTTTTTTTTTTAATTTTTAAGTATCCGATAAATATCTACTAATTTGATAAGTTGGAAAATCAAAGTAGCATAATTTTTAGACATGATACATCTGAGCTAGAAACCATAATTTGAAAAGATTAGTTTTACTTACATGCCATCTACCACAAGTTTTAAGTAATTTCAAAGTGCCAACATGTCTCATCCATCACACTCTGCAAGGATCTCACATTTTTTCCCTTTTTACAACTGGTACCTTTGTTAAATGATCCAAACAGTTGGTGTTATAGTGCCTTTTTCTAGACGGTCTGCTGGCCTAAAATCTCTGGGATGGAGCATCATGGACCCTTCAATGGGTGACCAACAAAGAAGCAGCTAAGAAAGATGCAGAGCAATCTTCAACCAATAAAAGTCCAAATATTTATAGGTAGGATACCCATCTTGTGGGGCTTTTGATTCTTGGACCAAAGACGGTGATCCTTATAAAGTCGACATTGGACCACTAAACCATGGCCCCACTAGTGAGGAAAACCTGAGCATATTGCCATCAGGCCATAGTATAACATGACAATGCCAGGGGAGAGATTGTGCATTAGGTTAGGCTTTATGTTTGTATTTTGAACAAGGGGGCCCACGGTTCAAGGATTAGGGTCCGTTAAACAGAAAATATTGCAAAAAAAAAAAAAATGCAAATGGAAAATTCCTTACCCTTCAATGCAAAAAAGATAGGCAGATGGAAGAAATGCAGTGGTCCATATTAGGCAAAGTATTTACCTGCCTCCGTCATCAGTTCTATGGGCCCACCGTACATTGTAGGTGTAAACTGATGCATGGATGAAAGCAATGAGGTCGATCACTGTCTTCCTCAAGGGGATAACTACTCCGAATCCACGGAACTTCTTTGGACTCCTCAGAGATGCCTCGAATCCACGAGGAAAGATAGAAACTAAAAGCAATTCTAGAAATCAAAATTTCATTAATGGATAATTGTCTCTTATATATGTCCCTATTATATCATTAATATAGAAAAACTAAAAAAAAAAAAAAAAAAACTCAAAATTTGTAATTACCAAAAATAGCAAAATTCTAACTCTAATAAAAATTCTAATTTTACTAAAACTCTTCTAAAGCCTAATTTCTAAAAATAAAAATTTCAAATAAACTTTTGCTATAAAAGTCCTAGCATAATTACAAGTTATTTCTAAAAACGAAGAAAATCTAAAACTCAAAAAGTAGAAAATTATTTTAAAAAATTAAGAATTATTAAAAGTAGTAAATTTTTTCCTAAAAATTCGTTTTTGAGCTGAAAGCACGTGTTTTTTGACGAAACGGACAGATGCGACCCACTTTGTAGGTCGATTCACCTCGAATGGACTGTTTCAGTAAAGAATGATAAGTTGCGCGCCTGTAACGATACCCAGATCAAAAGTTGCAGTCAATTTAAGGTCCACCTTCTTTTGGCCCAACATGCTAGGAACCTATGTGTGATAGTTCTACATCATAAACCCACTCCGTACATCATCAATTGAGAACGCTTATTTGAACCTCACATACCAAAGATCATACCCATAAAAAATAAATAAATAATAAATAATAATAATAATCCAATGAACTACTCTCAATGGAAACGAGTAAATTTTCTCCTAAAACCTCTAAGCACACTTGGTGTGGCCCGCTTGAGTTTGGGATCATCCTGATGAGTAACACCTGATTATGGGTTTAATGAAAGATACACACCAGGGCCCCACACACAAGCCTATGATTGGTGTCGACTACCCCTTGAGTAGTGGATATGGCTGATTTTTTATTTCCATGACCTAGAATTGGGGATAAAACCTAATGGATGGAGTAGATTTTACATATACAACATAGTGAGCCCCACAGAGCTTGAGTGTTAGGGGCAGCTAAAACAGGTGTTGTAGTGGATTTCGGTCCCCTTAGAGCCATCAAGAAGGTATTCCTGAGGATGTTTTGTGGGCCATTGATAGTATATTCCGATCTAGAGGATGTTTTTGGATATTATCACCCATCCACGGTGAGGCCCATCATAGAAAGGGTTTAGATCATTGCAACATGACCCCAAACCTAATGACTACAGTCCCCAAGTGAAACGTAGACGACCCAAGCTTTTAACTTTAACACATGTGCCTTATGGGAATTTGTAATGGCATGGATAGACACACTTGCGGGCTTAACGAACCTCACCCGACCCACAACCATTTTTAAAACGGTGGTGAACCATCGTATTAGTCTACGCTTTTAAAATCCATCATGGTTTTTGTGCCAGTAAGGTGCAATGGCCAATGGGCGAGTTTTATGGCCGCCTGGCCGAGCCTGACGCTATTAATACCAAGGCCCGAGCCCAGCCAGAAAAATTGAACAAATTCAAATTTCCCACATAAATGTTCCAAATCCATCCGTTCATCAAGTGGGCCACACATGCACAAAGAATTAGACAGAGAATAATCGAAACCAATTATCTACATGCATACGATTGAAACAAAATTGAAAAAAAAAAAAAAAAAAAAAACAAATCATTTGTTGGATGGAACACATGTCATTGGGTTGGGTTGGGTTGAGTTGATCTGGGCCAAGCTAATATGTCCAAGCCCGGCCTAAAGCTGGCCTGGGCAGGCATTTTGCGAGCCCAACACGGATGGCCCTCGATGAACATTTATTCGAAGACACTCAAAGGGCGTGCATAATTGCCGCCATTTCTTTGACACCAGTGTGAGTTTTCCATCTCACATGAAAAAATCTGATTTCTCTTGAGACATATTAGGTGAGGCGCACTAAATGAACGGTCTTCCTCACCCTTTTCTGGAATAATAGGATGCCCTCAATATCTCCTCACCCTTTTCTGGAATAATAGGATGCCCTCAATATCTATTGCATAATCCGTATAAAAGTATAATGCTAACCACAATGACTCAGCTGAGTCAACTCGACTGGGTGCGATCTCGAGTTGAGTCGCTGTGAAACTCACTGCTAAGGTTGACTCGTTCCCAACCAACTTAGCAAGACTCAACAAGTTGGATCACTGACTCGGTTCACTCAATGCAACTCACAGTGACTCAGGCTGAGTCACTCGCCTGGTCAAACTGTTAAATGAACTAAGTTTAGAAAGAGGGGATTGAGTTTTGAACTGCTGGTATGAAAGCAAGGTGGATCTATGAAAGTATGAATGCACTACAGCTTATGTTTTTCTTCTTTTTTTTCAACAAAAGGTGGGAGTGCACCAGCCGTACCTTTGTTAATATGATAACTTGTGGTCCAACCAATTAAGCTTAAGATGTTTTTTATATTATTCATTGTTAACAACTTTTTTAAATATTTATATACTTCTTATCGAATATCGAATCAATTAAAGTAAGGACTTGGCCGTGTCTTTGAGTCAACTTGATGCATCTGGACATTGAGTCGAGTCAGAGTTTTTTTTTAAATTTTTAAACTATAATCTCCACCGAAGGCACTCGCCAATCCTGGTTACCTAAATCCATTCATTTTAGATGGGCATCGCTTTTCAATCAATGGCTCTTGAAAGACACATAACTTAAAGCAAATTAATTAATAATTCCATAAATCTGCATTTCAATTCTATGCCCAGACTCCCGAATAAGAGGGTCCATATGATCAGCAGTATCTACACGATTTTAGAAACCTATGCACAAAGTTGAAATGGATTGCCCAAATCTAATGATATGTATAACTATCAAGAGAGTGAAAAAGAGTTATTTATCCATCTGATCCTACAGTTAGAATGACCAATGGACATGATCAATAGTTTAAATCATCTACAAATAATTTAATGGACAATGAATACTCCCTCATTATTCCTCTCTCAATTTTATGTGGGGATTCTCTTAAATGGGATACATTTACCAAGGGAATGTCTCCCCTTTTATAAATGGAGGAATCGAGTGCGAGAGTTATGTCTTGTAAAAGTAAAGTATCCCTTGATCCACTAGTCATGTGGATGTGGTATGGTCAATCTCTATAATATTGATCTTAATGACCATAGGTTCTTTTAAACAATATAATATGCCTTAGTTGATATTTAGTATTGTCTTAAACTCATTATAATATTGGTTGTATGAGGAGTAATTCCTCTATAGTCTTTGGGACTGAGATTGGATAAGTGGTATTGGCTGAGGAGAATTGTATTCCATAAATCGTAGTACCGTGATATACCTTGATTTTTTTTATTTTTTTATTTTTTATTTTCAAAAATCTGAAACTTTCCATTAGAAGAAACTGACTTTACAGATTTGGCAAGGAGCTCAGGCTGACAATGCCCTGAGGCCCTAGCAAAGCAAACACATTTACATTCGGGTAGGCCCCAATGAAGATAGACCCACCTATCGTAAGAAGGAAAAACGAAAACAGAAAAGAGGCTATGAAAGCCGAACTGAACCTAGGCCTGCCTTATCCAGGAGCAGCTCCCCACGGGAGAGAATGGGGAGACCGGAAACATCATCAAAAATTCTGGATTCCTAGTTGGAGTTACCCCAGCGAGCGAGGCTATCGGTTACCTTGTTAGTTTCTCTCGAGGAGTACCTAATGGAGATAACAGCTGAGGAACGAAAAGAGAGAAATCTCTTTTTCCAATAGAAAACGCTCCAAGGAGGATCATCGACACTGGTGAACATCTCTACTATTGCTCGCGAATCGCTATCCACTTCAATAAAGGTGAAGCCTTTGACTTTACAAATCCTTAGCCCATCGATGACAGCTTTAATTTCCGCAAGAAAGCTCGAACCGTGGTCATAAGCTTTGGAGAAAGCAAACTTGAACTCGCCTTCTATCATCTCAACAGACTCCTCCACTACCAGATGGGTCGGGATTGCCTCTAGAGGACCCGTCGACGTTCAGCTTCACGTTCCCCTGATGAGGCCTTGACCACTTCACAAAGGACACCGAATGAGGAGGGGGACTGACCAAAGGGAACTGGAGATCTTGCAGAACATCTCTATCCACCTGAGTTTTGGCCGATGGGAGAGGAAAAGCATTGGACAGGCTGATCAACCAAGAATGAACTTTACGAATGGACTTCGGGACGCTAGGCTTGATTCCTTCAAATCGATGGGCGTTTCTAGACTTCCATATCTCCCAGAGAATGCGAGGGTGGGGATCAGCCCTCTAAGGACGCCTAATGGGGATGAGTCATTGGCCATGGCCCACCATTGGGAAGATCTACCCCGGTGGACTGGTTGGGGAGGAACGCAACCGAGAGAATGGCAGAGAAATGGCTCTAAATGGATGAAGCAAGCTCACCCTCAGCGAAAAGATGATCAAGGAATTCTTCCCTGAGGCCGGGAAGGTTGCAGCAACCACATGAAGAGGCCATGTGGACTCCCTTCTTCTTGACATTTGAATCGATTGGGATGGCGTTGTTCATAACTTTCCAAGCAAAAATCCCAATTTTCAGAGGAAGGTGGGGGTGCCACGCCCACTTGGCCCAGATAGGAGACTGGCCCCGGCCGCGGACAAGCTGTCATGCTGATTTAATGGTGAATTTTCCTGACTTTTCTCTGGTCCATACGGCTCTATCTACGCCCTGGTTAAGCGATAAACCTTCAGCTATGACGTGGAGGCGGACTGAGCTCAGAAGAGAGGATGGCAGAGGAGCATTTAGGCCCTCCAGCCCAATAACATCGTTGATCTTCAAGCTACAGAAATGTTGAGGGATGCTGCCTGTTATCCACGACTTGAGGGGGCCCACCGTGATATACCTTGATTGTCAAGGATGTTTATGACACATTTATGGACATTATTCTATGAGATGTATGATCAACTTGCGTGAGGGGATTAACCTAAGTCAGAATAGATGATTTCCATCATTGAGAGCCGATTTAATGTCGATCATGCCTTCACTATTACCTTATATAGGAGTGTAAGTATGCCATGGATGTAAGGTCCTTGTATTGGACCTTTAGACACTTGTTTATAAGATTGAGTTCAAGTGAATAGTTTAGGAGCTCATTTATCAGGACTATGACTTTTATTATTGAATGACTTAATGTTACATAAAAAATGATTAATCTTTAGACCTAAGGATGTAAAAAAGTTATGATATTGACTAAGCAGCTTTAGCTTACTTTATAAGGTTTCGTAAATGCCATTAAAAGTATGGATAATGCTCGGTACATCCATTAAGATTCATTAATTCTTGCTTGAGTCATCATGAGATCCATTAGATTTATCTAGAGACCTATGTATGACTAAGATCTTATTAGATTAAGGATTTATTAAATAAATTTTTCGTCGAGCCTGGTACTTAAGAGGTTTTAATTGAGTTTACAAAGGTTTTTAAACATTAAAGTTTTGTTTTAACCATTAAAATGGTTTTGATCAAACTTGGCGATGACTAATAATCCACTATTTGATCATCATGTGCATGAATGGTATAGAAAGTAGAAGGATTAGATCAGAAGTATGTACATGAATGAGATAATTTAATGGACTTCCCTCATAGTAGGGTACAAAAGATTTGTGGGATGGTGGTGTATCATACTTGCAAACACCCATAAAATCTAAACCCCTACTGATTAGACCATATTTCAAATAATAGCCATATATAAGTTGCAGAAAGCCATAGACACCCTCCTTTGAATGTAATATAGGGCAAATTGTAAATGCACTCTTAGCACAACTGGACCAAAAGAAATCTGAAAGACCAAGTCCTTCGAAGGGCATGATGGAACTATGTCCCAGACATGTTTGATTCGAAGAAATTCATTCCGGATATGGAGAAATTGTCATTTAACATTTTTATCTGTATAACTGTTAATGGTAAATCCTTTCCAATCGTAGGCTTCATTGAATATTGTAGCACGATGTCAAGAAGAAATGCTTTAGCTAAGGTTGATCATAGACATTTTGCATCCATCAGAGAATGGGTTGAAGCAACATTCAAGGAGAATGCAACTACCACTGTTTCTCACCCACCTTCTGCTTGTGCTTATGTCCCAATGGAAGTTCCCTCCTCCATTACCCCTCCCAATCCCCAACCCTCCATTGACCACACTTCTGCTGGTGTTTATGTCCCACTGGAAGTTCCCTACACCAATGCTCCCCCCAAACCCCAACCTGCTTGACCTGACTTCCTACCCCACCTCCCCACCACAGGAAATGCCTCCTCTCACAACACCACTTCCCACGCACCACCCCCCTACCAGTCCTAACCCTAATCCAAATACAGCAGCAGTCCATATTCAAGAGACTCATAACAACTCGTCTCTGAACCCTACCTCTGACCTTATCCCTTTCCCCCTCCCCCCTCCTATCCCCATTTCCCATTTGGTCTCAGTTATAGGCCCAATTCAAGAGTGGTCACTGATTCCTCTCGACATCCTACCCATTCTAACTACCAATGGGCTGCACACTTCCACTTCTATTCCTGAGGAACCCTCTCCAATGTCATTTGAGGAACTCCAGGGGTTTACAACTGACGTTCAAACCAAAGCAGGCGTCATCAATGGAAACAAGCCGAACCCTTCCGCTGATCACCCATACAGATGCCGAGAGAGTCTGGATGAATATTTGGTTAACATGCCTCCTCCTTTCTTGTCTAGATCGGTTGGCAATTCCCCCCTAAACCCATGGCGGAAATCACGATCTCACAAACAGGGCAGTTAGTGTCAGCTACCTGATCCCACACCACTACAGGCCTTACATAAGGTTCATAGCTACCCAATCAAGGGTCCATCTCTGGTGCTGACTGTTGACCTTCCTAGGCTCCACGGCGATCAAGAGTCTGGAGAGGCTCCTCTAAGAGACTCTTACCACAAGGATTACCTCAAGCTGACGAGGACAGTGATGACCACAATTCTGAGAGTGACACCTTCTCCGAGTCTGACCAGAATATCAATTCGTTGAACACAGTTGATCGCACCAGAATTTGCCAACTTCGTGGGCGGTGCCCACCAAGGGTAGGAAAAGAACTAATCGGAGCAGAATCTCGAGGAGCAAAAATACGGAGATGGCGAGGGAATGGAAAGAGCAACTCCACAGGCATAAGAGGAGAGCATTCAACTCGGGCATTGTGACTGATGGATAAAGCCATCATTTGGAACGCTAGAGGCGTGGCCAATTCCGCGACGTTGAGATCTGCGCGTAGGCTGATTCGACTGCACAATCCCTAGTGGGTGGCGATTCTGGAGTCAATGGCAATGGCAGGAGGAGAAAAGAGTCCAAGTGGGCTTCTCAAGCTAGATTTCCACTCTTCTATCTCTAACGCGGAGGTTGGGGGTAAATAAAATCTGGTTCTTCTACAGCTCTTTTCTTTCTGTCTCGGTTTACAATCTTCCTCCCAAATGCTCACTTTTTCTATTACTGTGATCAACTCCCCTTTAAATTATTTTTGTCTATAGTTTATGCCAAATGCTCTAAGCTGTAGCGAAGAAAATCTGTGGTCAGATTTATCCACTTTAGCGAGCAGTATATCAGGCCCGTGGGGATTTCAATACAGTGCTCTCAGTCTCTGAAAGAAGAGGCAGCAAAAATTATGATGATCACAGCAGTACTTCAGAGTTTGCTGAGGAAATGAACAATGCGGCCCTTCTCGATGCAGGTTTCACGGGCAATAAATTCACTTGGTGCAATAATCAAGCAAGCAATGCTCGCATTTAGGCTAGGTTGGACAGAGTCTTGCACAACGTGGATTGGCTTTCTTGGTTTCCCTTGTTCCATGTCGAACACATGCCTCGTGTCAACTCCGATCACTCCCCTTGTTGCTGACTATTCCCAGATCCTCCCTCCCAGCCGCCAGACCTTTCCGTTTTCAACGAATGTGGCTGCTTCATGAAGGGTACAATCAGGTAGTTTATGATGCGTGGAAGGATGATTTATCTGACCAACCTATGATCAATTTAATGTTGAAACTCATGAAACTGAAGAACAGTCTCAAGATCTGGAATAAAAATGTCTTTGGCAACATTTTCCAACAACTTAAGGCCGCAGAAGCAAATCTTTCTAATCTGGAAACTCAGGCACACGAGGGGTCAATGGAGATTACTCCTTCCTCTCTCTTCGATACTAGACGCCACTTGGCGAGTATGGAACTTGCAGAGGAAATTTACTGGAAGCAGAAAGCTCGTAACAACTGGTTGTTAGAAGGTGATCGAAACACCCGTTTCTTCCATCTTTAAGCCACTGAGAGATCCAGGAGAGCCATCATTGGTAAAATTCAGCTTGATTCAGGTGGCCTTACCTCTGATCCTGTGAAAATTAAGGAAGCTGCGGTTGATTACTTCTCCAGGCTATTTCTTTCAGATCATCAGACTCAATCGGACCATGTGCTAGATGGCATTCCCCTGTTGCTAACTACAGCCGACAACAATCGTTTGATGCAACTTCCTTCCACGATCGAAGTCAAAGATGCGGTTATGTCTATCCCGAAAGACGGGGCGCCTAGACCGGATAGGATATCAGGAGCTTTCTTTGCGAGAAGTTGGGATATTGTCAGATGCGATGTATTATCAAAGCTATCACCCACCTATTCCAAGGAGGATCCCTTCCATAAGCTTTCACCACTTCGCTTATCTGCTTGATTCCAAAGGTGCCAGCTCCAAAAACTTTCGCAGATTTTCGGCCAGTCAGTCTTTGCAACTGCGTATACAAAATCTTTACGAAGGTCATGGCTAGCAGGCTCGCGCTATTAGTCCCAAAATTGATCTCGCAGGAACAAGGGGCATTTTTTAGGGGCAGATCTATCGCTGAAAGCATTGCGTTGGGACAGGAGGTCTTCAGAGACATCGGTCGCAAAGTGTGGGGGGGAAAATTATCTCAAGCTTGATATGGCGAAAGCTTATGAAAGGATCGAATGGGAGTTTCTCAAGAAGGTGTTTTAACGTTTCGGTTTCGATTCCTCTTGAATAAGCATGGTTGAGAAATGTTGGAACAATGTTTGGTTCTCAGTTTTAATAATGGGGAAAGTACTGGTTTCTTCAAATCGTCTAGAGGGCCGCGCCAGGGGGACTCGATATCCCTTAGCCTTTTATTTTAGCTGCGGAGGTCCTCAGTAGAGGATTCTCTAATTTGGTGTTGACAGGTCGTTGTGTCCCCTTCAAGCTAAAGCAAGGTTGTCATCAGGTCACCCACCTTCTGTATGCGGACGACATGGTGCTCTTCCTAACCGGAGGCAAATCTTCTACTACAGCCACGGCGAAGTTCCTTTCCGATTACCAGGCTACTTCCGGTCAGAAAATTAATCAGTCTAAAAGTTATTTTTTCCATGCCTCCGCTCTTCCTTTCAACAGAAAGAGGGAGATTGAGAGATCTCTTGGTATTCCTGGTTCGTCAGGCACCTTCACTTACCTTGGGGTTCCCCTCATAACCGGTAGAACCAGAACCATCCATTTCCACCAGATGATAGAAAAGATTGAGTCAAGAATTCTAGGCTGGACGGCGCGCTATCTCTCCCAGGCTGGTAGATGCACTCTCATAAATCATATCCTATGCGACATCCCTATCCACACAATGGCGACTGCTGCAATTCCTGCTAATACGCTGGCGCAGATTGAAAGGAAGATGGCTAATTTTTGTGGGGCTGTCATCAAGGGAAACAAAAACTCCATTGGTTGAGCTGGAACAGAATCACAGTTCCTAAAGAGAGGGCGGGCTGGGTATTAGGGGGGCTTAAGGAAGTTTTACAAGCTCTCAGATTGAAGATGGCATGGATGCTGATCACTGGATCAATTGTTAGCATCTGGGCTCGCATCATGAAATCAAAATATGGTCTTCCTAGTTCAAATGTCGCAGGTTATACCATCCTCAGGGTGCATCCCCTCTTTGGAAGCAGATTGTTCACTTGTCCCCGATAATTGAAATCATTCGCAGTGGCATGTTGGACACGGGGAGATGAATTTTGGACCTATAACTGGTCCGGTCTTGGCCCCCTGGCCAACCAAATCCCTCATGTGCTGCCCCCTACGTCCTCGGGCTGCGGGTGAAGGACGTGCTGAATCATGATGGTCTCTTGTACCAGCATCCTGTTCTAGACCTGCTGCCGAAGGAGATCGTCCATCACATCCACCACGGGCGGCTTCTGCACCTCGTCGGCCTCGAATGAGCGGTTCTGGCCGCATGACGATCAAGAAATTTCATGGTTAATCTGGTTGGCTTCTCTATAAATCAACAGGTAAGGGAGAGCTTGGGCTAACAGAGTGTGGAGTCCTTACCTCCCCCGAAAATTTCCATCTTCATCTGGCGTCTTCTTCAAGGAGCGATCCCGACAGACGATAGGATTCAGAGTAAAGGCATCACCATGGTCTCAAAATGCAACTGCTGTGAGTTTGCTCACGAGTCATCCCCACATTCTAATCCATTAATCATCTCTTTATCACCGGGCAGCTTGCTTTGAAAGTGTGGTCGTTCTTTAACAACCTTTTCAGGTTTCACCTCCCTCAACAACAGACGATTTAGGATAGGCTCAGCTCTTGGTGGAGTATCCGCCCCTCTAGCAGGAACCACACCTGTCTTCTAAATACGTGTCCTTGATCCTTTGGGAGATATGGAAGGTAAGGAATGCGTCTCGGTTTGATGGTATTCAGCCCAATGTGATCAGGGTAGTTAATCGGGTCAAATGGTGGCTATCGCATCTAATCAGTAATCTTGCTTCTTCCAGGAGCATTTCTAGCCCAGATGTTAGCCTCTTTCAGAGCCTGGATATCCATCCTCCCCCCGATTCCAAAACGCATTCAGATCATCAAATGGATTAGGCCTCGTGAGGGATGGATTAAAGTTAATGTTGACGGTGCAGCCATGGGTAATCTAGGGCTTCTAGGGGGGGGGGGGGGGGGGGGGGGGGGCGGGATCGGTCGGATCGGTCCGGGACTCCTCTAGCTCCCTTCTTTTCGCATTCTCCTTTGGCTATGGGTTTGCTTCCAACAATAGAGCGGAGCTGCAGGCCTTACACGACGCGATCAGCTTATGCGTGAGCCGGGGTTATAACCATGTCATGTTGGAATCTGATTCCCAATGTGTGGTCGACACTTTCATTGATAAATCATCGCCTGCGTGGAAGTGGAGATACTGGTGGACTAAGATTAACATCTTGAAGATTAGGGGTAATTTTTTGATCACCCTCATTCCCCGAGAGGGTAACGGTACTGCGGATGGCCTAGCAAAGTTCGCGGCAAGGCACCAGTAGCAATCTACCATTCTTTCAGTCTCTGACCTTCCTTTTGGTGTTAGGGGCTCTTTTAGACTAGACAAAATGGGGTTGGGCTCAATTAGAGTCATATTGTTCTGCTTTCTCAGGGTTTTTTGGCTCTCCTGGCTAATTTTTTGTCCCAGGAAGGCCCTCTCGTTGTACATCTTTTACTAAATATATATATACACCCTGGTTTATAAAAACAAAAAAAAACTTTTGATCCAGGCATCATCACAAAACACAACCTATCAGTCCTTATGTAGCAGTGCACCCAAGGTCAACCGACTAGCTATTTTAGTTGCCAACATGCATTTACAAGAAAAAGCACATCTAATCTATTTTAAAAAAAAAAAAAAAAAACTATTTTTGGTACTTTTCGTATTCGTCGTATCTTTTTATTTTTTGAATTTTAGGATTTTTACTTTTTTAAAAGTTACTTGTAATAATGTCAACAATGCTCCAGTAAGGTCTTATTGTCATTTCTATTTTTGACAAAATTAACTTTATTGAAATAAGGTCTTTTTATATAAATGATGTAATTGAGCAATCCTATATTATTATTCAATAAAAATATTCAAATTTCTCTCTTACTTCTTATGGAGTTAAGAAGTCACCTAATGGATTCAACGTTTTAATTACTTGAGGAAAAGATGATCTTGTCTTGTCGCTTTACACTCTTCACCGTGTCAGGATGTCGCTGGAGAGAGTGAGAGAGAGAGAGAGAGAGAGAGAGAGAGAGAGAGAGAGAGAGAGAGAGAGAGAGCTTCCCATCTCCTTCCATCTTAATTCTCATTATCTCAACACGTGGGGTGTGTGTGGATCCACTTAATAGATGGTGTACATCTCATTCGCCCCTACTAGAAATGTATACGACAATTTTTTCACCTCTCCCCACCTTAAATATATCGGGGAGAGACATCTTCCATAAGAAGATTGGCATTGACAATCAACATTGGAAAATTTATCCATACAATTCAATCGATATCAGACTAAGGTAAGATCTAAACCTTTATCTCTTGATTTTTAATCATGAAAATTTAATGTATATCTATCAAGATTCATTAATTCTTGCTCGAGTCGTCATTACATCCAATGGGTTTATCTAGGGACTTTTTTTTTTTCAAAAAATGGGGATCATGCCCATGTTTCTTTGATGATTAAGATTTCATTAGATCAAGGAATTATTAAGTAGTTTTTCACCAAGCCTCGCACTTAAAAGGTTTTAATTAACTTCACAAAGGGTTTTAACAATTAAATTTTTATTTTAACTATTAAAATATTTTTTATCAAACTTGATGATGACTAATAATCTACTACTTGATCATCATTTAATATTAAAAAAATGATGAATAGTATATAAAGTGGAAGGATCATATCATGAGTTTGTGCATGAATGAGGTAGTTCAACGTACTTCATTCATAATAGGGTACAAAGAGGTTCATATGATGGTGGTGTATCATACCTGTAAACACCCATAAAATCTAAACCCTTACTTATATATACCCTATCTCAAAGGGTAGTCATAAGCTATAGAAAGCTCTAGATGTTCCCTTTTGGATGTGATGTAGAGTATGCCACAAATACATTCTTAGCACAATAAGACCAAAAGAATCTCAAATGAAAGCGGAAGTAGGCCGGCAGAATCGGACCTAATCCTTCGAAGGGCATGATGTAGTTAGGTCCCATATAGCATGTCCAATTCGAAGAAATTCATTTCGATTATGGAGAAATTATCGTTTGAAGTTTTAACCATAAAAGAGTCATAACTTTTGATCCGGACATCATCATAAAAACAAAGACCTATAGATCTTAATGTAGTGTGCATCCATGGTCAACCAACTGGCTATTTTGGTTGCTAACATTGTTTTGCAAGAAAAAAGCATGTCTTATATATATATATATATATATATATATATATATATATATATATATATATATATATATATATATATATATATATATATTATATATATATATTGGTTTTTATAATTTTTGTATTTATTATATCTCTCTTTTTTAATTTTAAGATTTTTTGCATTTTTTAGAAGTTGATTGTAATAATGTTGGGAATGCTCTAATAATGTCTTATTGTCAGTTTCTTCTTCTTTTTTTTTGTCAAAATTACCTTTTGGGGGGAGATTTTGATATTTCAGGTATTTCTAATTGAAATAAGATCTTCTATATAATTATGTAATTAAATAATCCTAATGCATCCCTTTTTATACCAAAAAGTATTATATCATACGCAAGTTTTCATCTTATACATAGCAGTCTTTTCACAAGAGAGGATATATTCTAGAGTTATTTTTTATAAGCTTTGTATTTGTGTCTGGAGTAATTACTCTCTTATTCAGTGAGTGATTTTCCATCCCCATGGGTGAGTAAGTTTCCAAGTTATCCATTGTTAAGTGAGTGATTCTCCAACCCTTTTGTGAGTGAACTGCCTCATCCGGTGAGAGGTTCCATTTTTCTTGATAAAGTTGGTTTGGGAACTCTTCGGTTGAGGTAACCCTCTAGATCTGGATATAGCTCGTTGTTGATATTTCTTTTGTTTTCTGTTTTACAATAGGCCTTCGTCAGGGTATCTTTTTGTCAGCCTGGCTTAGGCCCAAATGAGCTATATATGTTCCCATTGATTATATGAATGCATCCTCCTTTTGGTTTTTTTTTTTTTTTTAAAAAAAGTCTATTTCTTTTCTTATTTTCATTTAGCCTATATATGTACTGTTAATTCAAATTATAGTAACAAAGTTCCTTCTCTTTATTACATTTCTTTGGGTTCTACATCAAATCCTAGATTATTATTCAATAAAAATATTTTAATATCTCTCTCTTACTTCTTATGAAGTCAAGAACTCACTTTATGGATTTAAGGTCTTGATTACTTAAGGAAGATGGTGATCTTCTTCTTGTCGCTTCATGTTCTTCCTTACATCGGGATGTCACTTAGAGATATGAGAGAGAGAGAGAGAGAGAGAGAGAGGGGTTTACATCTGCCTCCATATTGATTCTTATCTCAACATATGGGTGTGTGTGGGTCCACTTAATGAATTGTATACATTCCCTTCACTCTTACTAGAGATCCAAACGACAATTTTCTCACTCTCCCACTTAAAATAGATCAGGGAGAGACCTCTTCCATAAGAAGATTGGCATCGACAATCAACGTTGGAAAATTCATCTATGCAATTCAATCGCGCCAAATTATGGGAGTCCCAGGTCCTGCCTCCACCAAGAACATAAGGGGGGCTATACTTTCTTAAAAAGTTTTTTAATTAGCCGTTGCTTGTTCTAAGCTCAAGCTAGCAGCCAGAGAGTGAGGAAGCAAAAGCCCCTATCATATAGGAAGGTAAAATTTAAACCCTTTATCTCTTCATTTTTTATCATGGAAATTTTTATGTTATCACAAACCGTGTTTTTGAGAGGAAAGGATTGATTAGATCTTTAGTAAATACCAAGTTTCTATTGTATTTGAACCTGAGAATTCAATATCAAGAGGATTAAGAGGAGTTTAGAAACAATAGAGCTTATCCCTATAACATTTGATCTCTCTCCCTTATTGCAATTATCTTTCTTTTGAATTTCAACTTCAAGAGAATGTGATAGGAAAAAGAGATATCTAATCAAAAAAATTTCAAAGGATAATGTGTATTACTAATGCCGCTAGTGGTTGCCCACGGGTAGCTTCATGGGCCCATATCCAACATCTCTTGCTCAATCACATTATGGGAGGGGAACAATTTAAATTTTCTATCTAGTTAGTGTCATAACTACCAAAATGAAAAGAATGTGATCTAAAAAACTAAAAAAATGAGACTAATTAGAACACTGTTATCTTCTCATAGATGTTTAAGTGCTAAGTGGACACTTGACTAGCACTCAATATACAAAGCTTTGTTATGCATGTCTTGGTCTGCATGACCACATCAGATATAGTTGACTCTCGATTTGGAGTATTCAACTTGGATATCCAACTTATCAAGTTTATGTATATATATATATAAACTCATTTTTTTTTTAAACGGCAGTTTAAAAGCCGTTTTAAGTAATAGTATATTATTTATAATTTTTTTAAAGAATAACATTTGTAAAATCTTATCAAAACTCGAAACTCCCACATGCTTAAGTCTTTAAGCATATTAATAGTCTTAGAAACTTGTTATAACTGTCATGTGATCTTTCCTATGCAAATGTGTAGCTTACAACCAATTAAGCCACTTTCCTCGTGTAACCAAGTTCAATCAATTTAAGAATTTTTTTCATCGTACATTAAAATAGCGACATACAATATCATCTTCATATATACAAAAAGAGAATAGCGAAGAAAACAGAGTCACTTACAAGATTGACTACTTGTACGATACAATGATTAAATCCAAGCATTTAATTTATATGTAATAAGTATGTGCGCATGACTATAATCTATACCAAAACTAGACAATACTAGGCATATATCGAATTTGCAATACAATAGGTCACACATAAGGAATGACTCATCTCATATCTTCATTACCCGACTTTTTAATCAGGCTTTAATATTAATAGTATAGAAGATAATGGAGTGATTATGTTATTTCGACTTTGATTAACTTCTTATGATTGAAGGTAGATGTAACATCTTATCATTTGTATCCCCATCTTCTATTTTTCTTAGTAGAAGTTGGTTCAACAGTGATCAGTATGGTCGGCACTGGTTCTACTAGAGCTACTTAATACCTCTTACTAAGAGGGTTCGTGCACCCACATATACAATGGTCTCTCTACTAAGCTCTCCAAGTATATCCTTCTTTCTTTCCTGAAAATTCAATCATCTCGCACTCACTTTCAAGAAAGTCAAAGATAGGCAGTAGTAGCAGCAGCTTTAGTTGGAGGAGCCTTCTCACCTTCGAGCAGCTTATGCATCTCACTTGATTGAGTGGGAGAGGGTAAAGCTGGTGGTAGATGTGAAGATGATAAAGTTGAACATCACCGCAATTGTATCTGTCCTGTACATTAGAATTAGTCTATCATATGAGTGGACGATCCACTGCCGGCAAAGATAGAAATCTCTCATAATCCCAAGGAAAATATTGATTGTCTACATGCCTAGTAAAAGCAGCACATAATATAAACAAGACATGATCATTCAGTAACGGGTACTCGATGGGCCATCTCTTACAGGCCACTAGCCCAATCAAATTCCCATCACGCACCACAAATCTACACAGTGCTGGAGTCACCATGTAATCCACATCCATATACAACGGAGACTTCCTTCCATTGTAGGGTTGATAGAGAGCTAGGGCGACCCAGTCACCTTTCGTTGTAAGGCAGAGACAGAGCTAGGGTGACCCACCTGGCTCGATCCCATTCCACAATTTGTACTGGCCTCAGCTTGGCTGGGGCCGTTCCACTTTAGGCTAGCTTTAGCTGGACATGGGAGAGAGCCTAACCAAGCAGATGCTCTTGACCTGAACCCAACTCCAAGCGATGGATCAAGGTTGGAGGCCTCGTGCATGTATGATACCGGTACCAAACTCAGAAAGTTGGCAAGACACAAAGCTGACCCTCTTAGCGGGTCAGGTTACAGGTAAGCCAGGAGCCGACCCTGAACCCATCTTGTTGACTGCCCTAAGTGAGTCATTATGAAACTCATTAGTATTGGGTCTAACTCATTCGACTTGTTCTGCAGGACTTGAGTCGACCCACGACTAGATAGACTAGATATGACTTGCCAGGACTAAAACTGACTCAACTTGTGTGGAAATAGTTCATTTTCAAAAGGAAAAAAAGAGAGCACTTTGAACCCGCCAACATTTCAAGAGCAGAAAGCATCTATCTATCTTTCTGTCGAACTCACAGGCTACCAAAAATTATTTATTTTAGCCATTTTATATATTTTACCTATACATAACTATTCTACACATTTATAACTAATTTATTTATTAAATATCAAGTCAAGCCGAGTCAAGATTCATCCGAGTTCTCGAGTCAACTGCCGCAGGTGGACAGCGAGTGAAGTCGAGTTTTCAAGGATGTTAACTATGATTTACATGTTGGGCCAATTCCATCCCAAGCCCTAATTCCTTAGGTCCCAGCCTGGGCTGTGCCTGGATTCAGGTCCTTAGCTCATATGCTGGACTAGAACAGCCGGTTACAAACCTAACCGCGCCCCATTTGTGGTTGGGCCTGGTGGGTGAACAAATTCCAAATTTCGGGTGAGGTGAGTCACAGCCCCGGAGTCAAATTGCAAACACATGTAAAAAAATTTTAAAAATTTTTTTTAAAAAAAAAAAAAAAAAAGCATAAGACAAGACAGCACCGAGTCAGGTATGAAAAACTCGTATTAGGCCGAGTCAACCCAAGAAAGATGGATA
This sequence comes from Magnolia officinalis, assembly GCA_021015155.1. Classification (NCBI taxonomy): domain Eukaryota; kingdom Viridiplantae; phylum Streptophyta; class Magnoliopsida; order Magnoliales; family Magnoliaceae; genus Magnolia; species Magnolia officinalis. The sequence goes on along the minus strand of JAJHSJ010001086.1, from coordinate 4,496 downwards.
CAGGTTTACAAAATTAAAACTGTGGTAAAAGAAAAACATATCATATGATGTAACAAGGGGATAAATCTCATGTTATCATCATCATCTCTTGATCACTTCCCTCAGTCATTATAACAATGACATGCACTTATTATTCAACTAATCATTATTAATTAGTAATAATTAATAAGGATAGAGATAAAAACATCAGGTGGTAGCAATGCAACGGGGCTCCCACACCAGCACAGGCCTACAAAACTCCATGCACCTCACCACCATCGGCAGGAATTCCTCCGGCTTAACCACCACCATCGGCTTCTTGGACACGATGAGGTTGCTGGGCCTGGGTTCCGCTGGCCTATCGATGATCGCCGCACGATTGTAACCGTTGAAAGCCATCACAGGGGCGGTTTGGAGTTATTGGTGAGGCCCTCTCAGAGCATCTCTCTCCTCCACAACCCTTTCACCCAAGGGTTAGGGTTGTTGAGGTGCATCCCACTTACAATCTTGTCCATCACCAGCGTCGATCGGTGGACCTTCATCACAGCTGCCGCTACCTCTTCTTGTACAATCTTCACCTCAAACACAATTCCTTTCTTGATAGCAACCAAATCCTTCTTCTTCTTCTTCTTCTTCTTCGACTATATTTTCTTCTTCAACTATTTGAAGTCCTTTATCTTTGGTTATGGTTGTGGTGATTATCTTCTTAATGGGTTTGTTGATGAAGGAGAGAACCAGACGGCCATCTTGGCGTTCAGCATGGAAGGTGTTGTGGGAGGGGATGGAGATTGCCGCCAGGACGAGGCGGCCGTCTTTGCGGTGGGGCTTCATGCGGAGGCGCGGGCCCATCACGGTTAGAGATGGAAGGTAGTGGTGGTGGAAACGAGCGAGGAGGCGACTTCCTACTCATCAAACAACGGTAATTCGCAGCTACTGGTTCCTTGTTTGTATCCTTCAGCTCTTCTTCTACCACAACTGGGACAGGTTCTTCTTCTGTTTCCTCGTTGCTTGATTCAGATACCAGGTAGTCAGGGATTTCAGATGAGGAGATGCTGTCGGAACCTGTCTCGGATCCAAGGCTCTCTGTGCAGATCTGGAGACTCTTTTGGCTGAGTGAGCTTGATGATCGTTCACCAGTGGGTGAATGTAAGGAGGAGGGGTGGGAGAGTTGGGGTCTGCTGTCTTCTGTGATTGGATCAAGTTCCATATGTCGCACTGACTGGGTCTCTCGAGCTCCGTTCTTCGCTCTTCTCTCTCTTCCTCTTCTTCAGATGCTGATGACGACGCTGATGAAGAATCAGCGTTGGGTATCGCTGAGAATTCATGCGAGGATGCAGTCTTCTTGAGAGAGACTGGCATGTGCTGAGCCAACCATTCTTGGAAGACATGTCAGCAGAGAAGGTCCTTCTGAGAGACTTTCTAGTCTCAGCCTCTGCCTCTCGGCGGAGGAGGAGAATCCAAGTATCGTTCCAATACCTTGCTGATCGCCGACGATCAGTTCTTCTTCGAGGCGTAAAGACACTGGCAGTCGAGGGCATCTGCGAACAGCCGACGACATCCCGGGCAGATGGGCGGTGGTGAAGTCAAAGAAGAGCACTGCAAAGTGTATGTATTTATCAGAAAAAGGATGCATGAGACAGAGAGAGGTGACACAAGCTCTCAGCTACAACGAAAGATAAATACAGAAGTTGAGCAGTGACCTCAAGTATAATGAATAAGAGCAGAAATAACAACAACAAGAGATGAATATGGTGAAGATTGTGTAATGGTGGAAGATGAATATCAATATATGTTATGCATGGAGAAATGATTTTACCTCAGGCAAGATAGAGAGTAGAGAAGAGACTTTGAGTAAAAGAGAGACTCTCTCTCTCCTCTCTTTCTCTCTCTCTCTCTCTAACACAGATGCTTTTGGCTCTTGTTTTGGTGGATAGAGACAATGGTGATGGTACTTATAGAGATGATCGAAAGAGGACCGAGGAGGATAAGAAGGGAAGGAGAATGGGGTGGTATTTGTAGGGTGCCAAAAGCCTTTAGAACCGGGTCCAAGTGCCTCCCACTCACTAAAGAAGGGAGCTTTTCTTTAAGGAGCCACACAGTTTAGTAGTCTGCATAACCACTAGAAAATGTAGTTCTTGGGCCCTACACCATACACCAGACCCACCCTCGTCCATCGAAACCATTGCCCTAGTGGACCCCATTTTGGGCTACCCATGTCACAAAAAACCATGCCATCTGGAGCCATTCATCCGATAAATAGTCGGTATAGGATTTCATCCAATCAATAGATTTTTGCAACATGGGCCATTCATAATGCGAAAAAACAATTCCAGACATGCAGTGGAGGCCAATGCACGGTGGAGGACTTGGGAACGTGCAATTTAGAGTGGTCACGCGAGCTACCATATGATCCCACCTTTATTTACATTGTTTAGTAACCCATCATGAATCTCTCAACTCACTAAGGAGAATGGGGAACGTTGCTTAAGGTGGAAGCAGAAACAAACGGGAAGATGATATGAAGATGATTGGATGACCCAACCTACTTTCACACAGGAGAGAATCATCAGAAAAAAATATCATAAAATATTGTACGTCCAAACAAGCCAAGCGTCATGCCAATGTATGCCATCCAGTAATCAAAAGGTGGTGATGTTGATCCAATCAAAGCTCTCTCTCTCTCTCTCTCATATGTATATATAACTCAATGTAGAAGAGTATATATTAAAGGGAAAATGACCACCATCCATGAAAATGCAAGCATCCAATTACACGTGGCATAAAAGTGGGCATACTTTACATGGAAATTAAAACCAAAAATTACTTTGAACAAATTATAGTAATTGTACGATTGATGCCATGACCGTTTTAATATTGAAATAGTCAACGGTTCATATCCGATAAACAAAGGTGCATTAACTAGGGATCAATATCGTAAAACCAACCTAATTTTAGAAATATGCCCATCTATAGTGCTGGTCCACCATTTTGACAGTTTGGATCAATATAAATGCGACACGTGTACAACGCATTAGTGCAAACGTACAGATCACCTCGCACTACCAGCACTCCTTGGGGATTAAAAAAAAAAAAAAATAGCTGTAAATATCAATTACCTAATACCTACCTACCTATGTACAACAAGAGCTGATTCAACGCTTCCGCCAGCACCGAATTCATCGTACCTCCACATTGATTGTGTGGTACACGTGGGATGTTTGGTAGGATCTTGACCGTTCATCCATTTGGGTTCTCATTAAATGGATGGTAACCAAAAATTGCTATGACACAACAATCCTAGCCATCCAATTAGTGAAGTTGTTCTCTCACTAAGGAGACAGAGTCTATCATACACCACTAATTAAATGGCTGTGATGGTAACCGTTTGGATTATGAAAATCCATGAACTAGACGAGGAAAGCTAAATAGCATATATTCGGATACAAATGTGAGGAAGTATGAAGAAAAAAAAAAAATCTACTCCCTCACTATCTTGTCTTTTACAAATAAGAAAATCCTCTCATACGAAGGAATCTTTTTTTTCTATCATTACAAACTGCACGCATTGTCACGTTTCACAAAACCCAAAGCGTGTGGACCATGAAAAAATGCCGCGTGTACGGGCAAAAAAAATGTGCGAAGATCAGCACCATGCTTATATATATTCGGAAACCTAAAGTAGGCAGGCATACAAAAGAGAGAGGGAGAAAAGGATGGCGTGGGAAAATAAACCAGGATGCGCCTGTCTGTAAGAAAGCTAAAACCACCGAAAGAAAGGTTACTGGAAGAGAGAAAGGAGAGGTAATAAAGAGAGAGGATTGAGTATATATGTCTTATGGAATGGAATGCAAAGAAAGGAAGAAGCATATGCTCCTCCTTTCCTTTTTAGAAAATGGTGTTTTATTTTTTTTATTTTTTATTTTTCGTTAATGCGGGTGGGCGTTGCACTACAACCCTCGATTGCCACTTGCACCAGGAAGAGGACAACACCATGTATATCCACTGATTTTTTCCTCTTCTCTGCATATGTTTGTATGTGAATTCACATACAACCCTTGTTTTTCTTTCCTGCAATTGTGCCACTTGGGTGGAATATCCTAGCCGTTCTGAAGGTGGGGCGCCACACTGATGTTCACTTGGGTCGAAGATCAGAGTGATCCACTCATCGGGCTGGCTACTCGGGTTGTGATTAATTAGGAGTCGATGGTCTGTGGGGGTGGCCCACCTGATGAGTGGCTGCATGATTTCTGGGCAGATATGTTTTTGTGGTGTGGATCATCTTCTGTGTGGGTCGGATGTTCTTGTACAAATAACACGTTGGCGTGGAAGATGGGGCTGCATGTGAAATTTCACAAACAATGCATGTACGTGATCATTTGTCAGATGAGACTTTAACAATACGCTCACAAGAAAAGATATATGGATCATCCGTACGTAGAACGTGACACACGTGCACAATAAATCAAATTGTGAAATGTAGGACCCGCTCTAGATCATGACCCAAAGATCACACTAAA
>JAJHSJ010001061.1:0-82549 GCA_021015155.1 Magnolia officinalis | reverse complement strand
CTTTCTACAATCTCACACATGCATGATGTATATCTCTCGTGATTGTTGGAATTCAACACAAGGTCTCCCTAGGCTTTTTCATGGTCACAGCCATAATTCTAGTTTTCAAAAACATACATAAATGTTGTTTAAGCTGATAGCTCAATGGTAGACAAGGTGTGTTACGACATTGAGGGTCTTTGGTTTGATCCTAGGTTACTCACAAGAAAATAAATAAATGCAACTATTGAAAGCTCCACAAACTTGAATTAACTCGAGGAAGAGTTTTCTCCCAGGTGGTGGGAATTTATGCACCTAGGACGCTTGGCTATCTGATTGAGACTCACATATGCTAATATTTTTGGTAGATGATAAGGCCTTAACACCTCTGGGTTCATGCATGTGGATTGTGGGTGCCACAAGTCTTCTTGGCAATGCATACAACATTACAACCATACTCATGATAATTTTCTTATTTTGGGATGGCCTTTTAATAATTGCTATTTTTTTTTTTTCATTAGAGATTCATATGTCCATCTCTATTGATTAGGATATAATATTCATCTAAAATTAGTAAGGCCCATATTTTTAAGATCTTGTTGCGTATCTCTTTCGTAGTATGGTCTATATGAGACTTCTATGTCCATGTGAATGAAGAGAGTTGATGAATTCTATGAATAAAGGTGTGAGTTTAGGGAGAAAATGTTCTCGTGGAGGGAGAAACCCTAAAAGAATCAACCTTTTCAAACTGTAATATAAAAAAAAAAAAAAAAAAATTGCTCCTCCTTTTTGTCACATACACGTAGGTCAGATGTGGAGGGTCAAATCATCAATTTGGAGTTTGGATTGTCCATGAGGTTCCCCCCAATCATGTACCACGAAAAACTTATGTTCATCGAGGATGCTAACCTTCCAAATATTGCACTCTCTTTTTATAACTGGCAGTTTTCATAGCCACTGCTGGCATGCCATAGTAATCTTTTCAAATGGTTCTGCTGAATTAGCTATTTAAAGTGTATTTTTTACCCCCAGATCAATGTTGCCACTACAAGGTTCAATATTGAAATGGTAAGTTTTTAACTATTTATTTTATCTTTGTTTTTTCCTATTCTTCATAAATAATTTGATGTCTTAGCTCCTGTCATTACCAGCTAGTCTTGTCATTATTTATACATATGTCATCTCATGAGTCTTACTTTTGTAATTTCTTACCCCTGTAGTGATTATCAGAAGCAGTGGGCCACCATTGAAAGATTACCCTTGTAGTGAGTCCAATCAAGGTATAAATAATACATGGTTTTAGTACATGGTAAATGGTACCTTTTATTGTGGATCACCCCTGGACCAAAGACCTGGTACCTTTTATTGTTGTTAAGTTCCTAATTAGTTTGTTTCTGTATTTGCGTCGGAGCTATCCGGATGTTAAGCGAGGGTCCCTGGAAGGTGGGAACCGCTATTATGACCATGATGAAGCTGTTCATTTCCTATGGATAGTAATATGGGTGGCCTGGCCATTTGGACAGGCCCGTGTTTATGTATTATCTTGAAATTGATGAAGCAGATCAGGATGTACGTCGGAGCTATCCGGATTTGAGCGGGGGTCCCTGGAAGGTGGAAACCGCTAATATTTATTTTTTCCTTCACCACTGTCTGTGTTGATTGACACATTCGTCAATTTTGTGAGATACAATTGGAAAATGACATTAGGTGTACATGTACCTAGATGTTGCTTTAATAGAAAATAACAATGTTACCAGCTAAACACATTTACATTTTGACCTATTATCTGTGATATTTCTGCATGTGTGTTTATCTTACATGTTTCATTCACTTGTCTATACGCATATTCTAGAAATAGCCGAACTCATTGTAAGATGACATTGTCCTCCTGAAACTGAAAGATGAAACCGTATGTTCGAACCGAGGCTAGATTAATCCTCTTTTCTCCCTAACTAATTATCAAATATTCTGGACCATATGAACCAGCTTTAGGTCCGAATCAAACTAGGTTATGCATTTTGGAGTTTCTTAAATATGTTTTACATGCAACTTCTAAAGGGTCTAAAATAGAACTGAGGTTCTGGAAGTATTTTACAGATATAAAATGCAGCCAGTACATTGAGTACACTTTTGATCTAACCAGGATACAGAGAAGAGCGAACTAAGTAGTTAAGAGAACCATTCTATTCTCTGTGGTACTGGGGTCTAGTTTTCTAAGGTTTTGTTTAAATAGAATAAGTGAAACAGTACATTACTAAAATTGTATTTATTTTGAGGATGCCTGTTGGCACTTCATTTCTACTCCAGAAATCACGAGTCCAATGCATCAATCAATCTAAACTTCCCATCAGCAACTAAGTATGACTTTGAAGTTCTTGAGTTGCGCATTTGATGTTTCAACAGGCCATGTATGCCTTCCTCGTCTTCTTCTGAATGCTCATTCAATTAGTAGAGGAATGCTAAGAAACTTAGAATATCCGTTTTCTCTTCATAAACAAGCTGAAAGCAGCTATTAATTCCTGATTTCTCCATCTACTGTTCTTTTGTAGTAAGGAGCTCACGAACCTGAGACTCTTAGCATTGGAATGTCCTAACTTAATCTTCCACTTTGCCATATAGTCTGTCTTGCCAATTAGTAATGTAGGGCCACAAGATTTCATACCATAGTTCTTTAACAATAATGTGTATGTAGATCAGGTTCAAGTTCAAATCAGAGCTAATTCAGTTATATACAAAACTGGTATAAGTTGGTTTTGTCTAATTTCTGGTTTCTCACTTATATAGACTTCCAGCTAAGCACCTTATTGCATGTTTTCTTTATCATTGGATGGGATCCATTAACCTGATCAGTTGACCCAAATCATTTGTGTGCTTAGTTCGGGGAAAGAACAAGATTATAAAGATAAATATTCTACAATGCTGGCTCCGCAAACGTCTGTATTACGTTTGAATTTTCAATTTTTTTTATACCAACTGGGTACATGATTCAGTGATCCTAACCGTTGATTTAGTAAGGCTCATTGTGGTGGATCACAAATTAAAAAATAATATTTGGTAAAATTCTAACCTCCTGTTTCTATCCATAAATAAAATAAATGATTAGTAAGAAATGATAGCAATGGTTACATTCAGATGAAAAGACCAATCATTCGATGGATGTGATATTTCCTTTTCGGATTATATTAGTGTGCGTGATTTCAGCGTTTCAAATGGCTGAAACTATGGTCCAAATTATAGTACCCGGGTTCCTTGGATCCGTGGATCCAATGAAGTTGGTGGATCCCGGGGCCAACCTTGATATATGTGCCTTACATCCATGCCGTCCATCCATTTCGAGATCCTATAAATGAATAAGATCCAAATCTTAGGTAGACAACACGGTGAATATTGGTGATTGAATACCCACAGTCAAAAACTTCCTGACGGCCACCGATATGTTTATTTGACATCCACCTGTTTATAAGGTCAGAAAGACCTAGATGAAGCGACCATACAGATTTTAGCTTGATCCAAAACTTTCGTGGCCCATGAGAAGTTTTTAATGGTCAATCACCACTATTTTTGGTTGTATGGTCAACCAGGGATTTGGATCTGCTTTATTTGAGGTTCATGCCCTAAAATGAGATGTCAAAACGGATGAATGATGTGGAGGTTGCTTAACGTGGTAGACACTAAGATCATGGCTTCAACTGCTCATGTGGGTGTGTGTGTGTGTGTGTGTGTGTTGTGTGTGGTGTGTTGTATAATATATACTAAAAAAAAAAAAAAAAACAATATGCGCATATTAAGATTGATTTTATTTTCCTTCTTTCGTTTATGTGGTTTGTGTTTATCCCTCTTCAATCTCTCCAAAATTTTGATTTTATTTTTTTTTCTTTTTCAGAATTACAAGTTCTTCCATTTATAGATTACTCTATCTTTGTTATGGACAGATGTCTTAAATCTATCTGGTGGTTTGTTGATGATATCAACAGGGTTTTAGATGACATCGACAGATGTCTTAAATTTGTTTGTTGGTCTGTCGATGATATCGACAGGGTCTCGATGCCATCAATAATTCACAGTATTTTTCACCCCTGGTTGCTGGACAATTTTGATCCTGTTCCGATATCATCGAGAGACCTACAGATGATATCGAGGCTGTCATCGAGAGTGGCTCGATGACATCGATAAGTTCCGCAGATGCGATTGCGGAAACGCAGATTTTACGAATTTTGTTTCCTATTTGGATTCTACCTCTTTCTATTCTTATTAAAGGGGTGTATGAGGATTGGGATGTATTCTAAGATGTACTCTTTCTAAAAGAGTTTCAAGGGTTCCTAAAAGGATTTTAGGGTTTTTAAAAGGTGTAGCAAGGGTGAGATTCAAGGTTGTTCGAATCAGGTAAGTCCTCTCTCTTTGTAATTTCTATTTTCATAGTGGAGATCTGTCGCTTTGTTCGTGGTTTTTTCCCGCAAGGGTTTTCCACATTAAATTTGTGTTCTCATGTGTATGCTTGGTGTCATTGTATTGTTATCCTAGATCTAGATCTGTGTGATTTCGCAGGTCAAAATCCCCAACAAGTGGTATCAAAGCAATCGTTGGGCACAGATCTGAATCTGAGGGATTAGTAATAATGGCGAGCACCAGGTATGAGATTGAGAAGTACTCAGGGAAAAATAATTTTGAGTTATGAAAAATCAAGATGATGAGTTCCTTAATCAAACAAGGCGAAGATGGTGCTCTTGAGGAGCGAAAGTCTACTATGACTGATGATGATTGGAATACTCTTGATAAGAAAGCTTTATCATCGATCCGTTTATGTCTCACGGATGAGGTTCTCTACAACGTCATGAGGTAGAAAACTGCGGCTAAGTTATGGGCGAAGTTAGAGGATGTCTATGCGAAAAAATCCTCTGAAAATCGCCTGCACTTGAAGCGGCAGTGGTATAACTTCAAGGTGGCAGAGGGTGGAGATCTTGAGGCTCACATCAGCAACTTTAATAAATTAGTTTACAAATTGTTGGATATGGAGGAAGTGATGAAAGATGAAGAACAAGCATGTATGTTGCTGAATTCTCTTCTCTAGCGTCGTATGAGTCATTCAAGGACACTATGTGCAGCACGAATAAAACCCTGAGTGTTGACACCATTATCTCATCCCTTCAAGGGAAGGCTATGAGAAAGCTAAATGACGACATGGGGACATCTTCTGATGCACTATTTATAATGGGTAGGAATTCTGAACAAGGTACGGGTTCTTCAGGTTATAAATCCAAATCCAAGGCCAAGGGCAAAGGAAAGGTAAGTGCTAGAATTGTGGGAAGGAAGGACATGTGAAGAAGGATTGTGAAAATCCTAAATCGAAGAGAGAAGATTCTGAGGCTTCGTACAGGGAGGCCAATGCTGTCACGTCAGATGGATCGAGTGGATGTGATGGTGATGTTTTGTCTGTATCTATTATTAGGCGGCCATATGATGATCGTAAGGATGAGTGGATGTTAGACACAGGGGCATCCTTTCACATGACTCCTCATCAGAGTTGGTTCGCCAGCTATAATGAGTTCGATGGTGGACAGGTGTTTATGGGCAATGGCTTTGCCTATAATGTTGTGGCTGCCGGTACGGTGCGCATCAGGATGTTTGATGGGGTGGAGCGCACCCTGACTGATGTCAGGCACGTTCCTGATTTGAAGCAGAATCTGATTTCTCTTGGTGTACTTAAGGCACAAGGATGCAAGTACACAGGTATTGATAATGCTCTTAAGGTATTTAAGGGGGCACGGGTAATCATGAAAGCGCAACGACTCGGTAACTTGTACAAGTTGATCGGGAGCACTTCAAAAGGTGGAACTGCAATGGCTTTAGCAGATTCCACCTCTGCACATGTGTGGCATGTTGGGCATGGCCACATGAGCGGGCAGGGTAGGAAGGCTGAGATGTGCAGACAAGGATACAGAACATGTGGAGCAGCCACCTGTGAGAAGAATCACACGGCATGATTGCAGGATATCGGTGAGGTACATAGATGACTCCAATATCGTAGGGGATTCATCTTCTATTCAGATGGCTCTAGGTGAGCCTGGTGCTGAGAAGTGAAATGTGACTATGGACGATGTGATGGATTCGTCGTACCAGACCGACGTATGAGAGCAGGTGGAGCTTTCAGTGGGCCGAAGAGCGTTTGGATGAAGGTGGATCTTCAGGAGGATACAGCATAGATACAAAGAAAGGTTGGTAGCGAAGGGATTGGCTTCTCAGAGATATTCGCGCCGACGGTATAGCATGTGTCTATTAGATCAGTGATTGGCGCTGGTTGGCCAATGTGATCTTGAGCTGGAAGGATGGATGTGGAGTCTGCACTTTTGTAAGGGAAAGTGAAGAGCAGATCTACATGAAGCAACTAGAGCGGTTCGAAGTTAAAGGGGCTGAGAAAAGACTTTGCAGGAGGTCGTGGTTCGACCTGTCGCCTAGGCAGTGGTTTGATTCCTTCATGGTGAGTCAGGAATTAATTACATGTAGATCGTCAATTATGACATGTCTGAAATCAATGTACTGAAGACTCGCTTAAGTGGGACATTCAGGATGAAGGATCAGGGGGCTGCAAAGATGGTTCTCGGCATTGAGACTGAAGGAGGAGTAGGCCTTGGTAATCACAGGAGGAATACCTTGTGTGTAGGTATTGATCAAGGATGTGATGGGCCAGGTAAAGCCGGAGAGCGTTCCCTACGCGTCTCTTCTTAAGTTTTCCTCAGGACATGTCCCAAAACAGATGAGAAAAAGCAGGATATCTCATGAGCCTTATTCGAATGCGGTTGGCAATGTATGTCATGGTCTGGATTAGACCGGTTATTTCACAGGCTATCAGTGTTATGAGAAAGTACCCCGACAAGAACATTGGTAGCGGTGAGATGGTAAGAAGACTAGACACGTCTTTTCTTTTGGGAAGACAGGAGCAAAGATGGTTGGGCATGTGGATTCTGATCCAATGGACATGCTCTCTTAGATCGTTCCTGCAAAGAAGTTCAAGTTCTGTGTAACTTCTCTGGGCTTGGTGATGGCGTAAAAGAAATACGGAGTGTGCAAGAGAAGCTATTATATGGTGTAGAAATAAGAGAAGGGGACAAGAAGCTACACGGATGAAGATTGAAGACATGGTGGAGATTGTTATGGACATGTCTTAAATCTGTCTGGTGGTCTATCGATGATATCCACGGGGTTTTAGATGATATCGATGGATGTCTTAATCTGTTTGTTGGTCTGTCGATGATATCGACAGGGTCTCGATGCCATCAATAATTCACAGTATTTTTCACCCCTAGTTGCTGGACAGTTTTGGTCCTGTTCCGATATCATCGAGAGACCTTCAGATGATATCAAGGCTGTCATCGAGAGTAGCTCGATGACATCGATAAGTTCTGCAGATGCGATTACGGAAACGCAGATTTTGTGGATTTTGTTTCCTATTTGGATTCTACCTCTTTCTATTCTTATTTAAAGGGGTGTATGCGGGATTGGGATGTATTCTAAGGCTTTCTAAAAGAGTTTCAAGGGTTCCTAAAAGGATTTTAGGGTTTTAAAGGGTGTAGCAAGGGTGAGATTCGAGGTTGTTCGAATCGGGTAAGTCCTCTCTCTTTGTAATTTCTATTTTCATGGTGGAGATTTATCGCTTTGTGCCGTGGTTTTTTCCCGCAAGGGTTTTTCATGTTAAATCTGTGTTCTCTTGTGTATGCTTGGTGTCATTGGATTGCTATCCTAGATCTAGATCTGTGTGATTCCGCAGGATCTGTGTGATTCCGCAGGTCAAAATCCCCAACAATCTTACATTAAAAGGTGGGAAAAAATGAGCTATATCACGTTAATATGAACCGATATTTGACTTTAATGGTGCAACACAGGTGATACATTCAATCCATGGTGATAAGAATTTCAGTATTGTACTGCTGAATCTTTATAAGTGATACATTCACGATAAGTAATTCAATGAATCATGATTTTGAATACCGCTATTCTTAACCTATATCAGAATATGTATTGATTTGGTATGCATGCATTTATTCAACCTCACATGCACATGATAAAAGAGGGAACAGGGGAAAAGAAAGGATAGAAAATATCTATTTGATTTTGCAAGTCTCTAAAAGCTCTTATCTCTAATTGTTCATTGCATTAAAAGATCCAGAATCAAAGAACCATTGGAACTCTTGGAACATCACCAAAAAAAAAAAAGGTAAAACTATGAAAAAGCATTAAAGAAAAAGGTTATGAAAACCAGTGGTCAACAAAATTCATTTTGGTAACGAACTCTCAATCCTAGACTGCAAAATAGAACCTCCACTAAAGAAAAAGAAAGAAAAGAGAGAGAGATAGGTAGTTTCTGTCACTATCTCCCTTTTTAGTTTTAGTTGACGGCAACCTCAGCTAATAAGTAATTGGGATGAAGAGTGTCTTGACCACCATTAACTTTGGCCTTCGAGAGTTTGAGTACCTGTACCGCTTCTTCAACTTTGGCAGCCAACGATTCTGGCGACTCCAATAGCAGCAGCAGCAGTTCAGTCTCCAAGAGCATTCCAGTAATCTTCGCGGCAAGCTCAAATCGCAAATCAAAATTTCTCCCACAGATCAATTCAAGATACATGTCCCAGATGAAAATGAGAAGAGAAAGGGTCTAGCTCATGGTCCTGGTTTCACCTTGTGTTTCTTGACAAGGGGAAGAGACGCTCTCCAAGTATCTGCTTTTGGTGGTGAGGAGGTGTAGCCGCAAGCATGTTACTCAACATCTCTGTCCCCTGTGAGGCTCCTACTCCAACTGAGTTAGAAGCTGGAGATGGAACTGCAGTTCCGTTATTCATCTCTCGCTGCCTCCCACTGGGCATGCATTTAGTTTGTCCAGCCCGCTGCCAAATATGAACCAAATCATATGGCAAATATTTTCCCAAAGATGATTTCTTGTCATGATTCTTATTTCCCATCTCATTCATGTGCAGTGGGATATGGAAGAACTTCGTAGGAAGTATTTGGAGATGGAGTGGAAGCTAAAGTTCGAACAGGTTCCTTTTTAATAATTCTTATGATAGGTTGAGCAAAGTGAAGTATTGTTTATTTAGAAATGTGAATGTGTGATGCATTGTATGATTTGATTACTATTTGTAATAAATGCATCATTTTTTTTCCTGATTGCATTTTATGTACTATTCCTGTCAGCATTAAGCTTAGATGAGTTATCAATCACAGCAGGTTCTTGCAATGGAAACAGGCACCATTATTATAATTTTTTTAAAATTCTTTTAAACAATAGCTACGGATTTTAGCCATAGCTCTTGTTCTGAAAACCGTAGCAATTGCTAACATCAGCATATTGCTACGGATTTCATTCCACTTTTAGTTACTGATATTATTCGTAGCCATAGGTACATTTCGCTACAGAAATTATAGCTACTACTTTTTGCCATAGCTAGTTATATATATTGCTACGGATGTAATCTGTAGCCGTAGGCAGATTTCGCTACAGAAATTATAGTTACGGCCTTTATCTGTATCTATTGATATCTATTGCTACGGATTTAATCTGTAGGCGCAGGTACATTTCGCTACAGAAATTATAGCTACGACTTTTATTCGTAGCAAATGATCTCTATTGCTACGGATATAATCCGTAGCCATTGATTTTTTGACCTTTAGCTACACCACCAATAGCTACGGACGTGCTACGGACTAGATCCGTAGCAAAAGGCCTTTAGCTACAGTTTTTATCCATAGCCTTTGCCCCTTTTTCTAGTAGTGACCTACAACCTATAAGAACAAACACATTGTCTTGTAATCAATTAACACTTAGGCTTCTAAGCCAAATGGGTCCAAGCACATAAACTACAATAGATGCAACTGATTGAACAACTAGTCTATGATGTGAGATGTGAAAATACCAATTGTGTGTGCTATAAGTAAAGTACCTAACATACAATATATTTCATGCATTCATATAAGCAAATTATTCATAAGCATAAATATAATTACAACCACATAAAAAATCACAAATACAAGGATATATAGTGGTTCAGTTAAATACCTACTTTACTCCTGGTGGATGCACTCTCCTCGAGTGTACTGGATTTCATAATTTTAGAGGTTTCCAATATGTTTTACCTCTAACCTTTACACACATACTCTTGTTGGAGGCCTATATAAGGTCTTACACACGTACACTCCTGTCAGAGACCTACACAAGGACTTACACACGTACACTCCTGTCAGAGGCCTACATAAGGACTTACACACGCACACTCCCTTCAGAGGCCTAGACAAGGACTTACACACGCACGTACCTCTACCATGTGGCGGTACAATCCTACATAAGGACCTACGCAAGTTTGAGTCACAAACTCTATACTCAATCCTATATAAGAAAAGAGTATGTGGAGTCTAAAATAACAAACTTACTTGTCAAATTGAGCCCCATTGTTGTTCCTTGCTTGAGAGCTTTTTTAATCGTAAATCGGCTTCCAAATTGCTCCCCCAATCTGTGAAGTTGATCTTCTTCTATTCTAATATTCAGCTACCTTGAGGATGTACCTATGAAGTGTCAAGGTAGTGGGAAGGTGGTGGAATCTTATATAACTAATGGATAGTTGGTTCCAAATGGGGATTCACCTAAATGGACATTCTAGAGTGTGTTTAGAGAAAATAATTTACTTATGGATTTAATGTCTAATCTCTAAAGAATGCCTGAGATCATGCCCTTCTTGAAATAGAGCTTGGAATGCTTATTAGATATAATGATAAGTAAAAAGACAATATGAATCTCTTTGGGATATAGTTTAAGAGTGTTCATCATGCTTGGGATACACTAGAGTCTCTAAAACACCAAATTTAATGCATTACATAAAGATCCGGCTGCAAATTATATAGAGAAAAATCTCCAATAGATCTATAATGGCTAGTTCATCTATCGATCGATCGAACTAATTCGTGATTTACCAATAAATCTCACTAGACAGTTTCAATGTTTTCAATCGATCAAGTGATATGCCTTCAGTTGATAGAGTCCAATTGATGACATGTCAATTCGATCCAGAATTGATCGACAGTTCATAGAAAGCTGTTGTTTGGATTTTTGGTTTCCAACAGCTTTGAACCTCTATAAGCGTTGTGATACAACCCAGGGATTGCACAACCCCAAGCAAATGACTACAAAGTAATATATTCTCAATGAGATAGAGATTAGACCACACGGAATGTGAAACACAACTAGAACTAGTCTATAGGTAAACAATTTGTCTGGGTTTAATTTTAATCTAACAAATAGGTCAAGGGTAAAAACAATAAAAATAAAGCACTAAAGATACGGAGATTCACTTCTAGCAATCACAATGTATAGTTCATCGATTCATCTTTTATAACTCGACTATAACCAAATTTCAATTCGTTCTACTTAAAAGATCAAACAGTTAAACCAATCTTAACATCCCATAATATATGCTTTTAATTGAATGATTCTCTCATGAAGCACTCAGACATCAACCGTTGGGAATTCAAAGGAACACGAACCTAGAATATTTAGGTTGTTATTGGCAGTCACAATGACAGGATTTCATATCTTAGTTGTCGTTGTCGAATTCTGGCATATTCAACAGGGGTTAAACCTCAAAGCTATAACAACATAGGTTGTCATTCTCTCGGTAATAGAGAGGGTTTATAAAATCCATTCACTTTCAAAGTCAATCAACCAGTAAAGGGGAAGATGCAAACAGACGATGTTGGGGTGATATTCATACATCTCAGACCGTCCAATTTTGTTGATTAATGGCCAAAATTTTCCCCGTCGCCGAAGAAGATAAGGGCTTCAAAACCGTTACCTGTCATTACACGAGCTGGTAGCCATTAGTGTCTGTTAATGATGCTCGAATAAGATGGCTTTCTCAAAACCATAAGCACAATCTGTCGTGCCATCCATGGAGTTCGATTTCTCTGACCAAGACTTTCCTTGGTGGCTACTAGCGAATGATAGGTGGCGTTCTCCATGGCCATCTTGATACGACCTCTGAACTTTTCCTACCGATTGAAATTTCCTATGGCGGCTGACCACTAAACTTCATATGCATGGGTTGGGGTTAGGGCTAGGGTTTCAATGACCCTTCTCCTTTTTTTTCTTTTTCTTTTTTCTCTATCTCTAGTGCAATAATCGAGCTCAACCCCCTTTTCTTTAGTTTTAATTCATACATAACAAATGCCACCCCTTAAGTCATCCAGTAGACCTTCTGGTCTAACTGATTATGGGGTGGGCCCTGCTCATTATTAGGCACAACACGCGTGGGCCATTAGCAATTCCAAATCCAATGATCTTCCTTACTTGTTGGTCCCGAAATACAAGGCATTGGCTTGAGGTTGCACGCGTTGCGGGACCTGTTAGGGCTAGTGATTGAGTCTCTACCCATTTAAAGTTTGATTGATGGGCATTATATGTTAGATCGGATCCATCCATTTGGATGTTGTGAGTGTCCCATCTAGAACATCCACTGGATGGGAGATTTATAATTTAGACTCATTATTATATAAACTATTATGTAAGATTTGTTACCCATTCGTATCAGACTAATGTTCTATCTAAACCACTCATCTTATGGATTATACGCCTAAATATGGAATGCACTTGAATGATGTAAAGATCACATTAATAGAGTTTTAATTAGGCTAAGTTTTGGGCCTATTACCCGTCCTTTAGTAGGTAACATGGATTGTTGGAATGGGAAGTGAAACCTAACCGTTTGTTTCCCTCTATGTTTTTCTTGCATTTCGATGGACGGTGTTAGCTGTTTACCAGGGCAAATCAAACTAATTCATAGCTAGTCCTATGAGGGCAAGATTAAAATCGCAATCCTAAGTCTAAAATCGTGGAATTGGATTTAATAGTGTTAACTCTCACAATGACCTCAATCAGTGAAGATTTTCACAAGTCTGGACTTGTAATATTGGGATTAAATTAAAGGATTGCATGTAGTTGCATTTATATTCATTGCAGAGAGTGACGAAAACAAAAACTATCATCATTTGGTAGGGACGTAAACAGTATGGAGTGAACAATGCTGGTGGTGTAAGGCCAAGAGACTCATCTCACCACAGGTGTTAAGTGTCTCAGATTTACATGATTTGTATTGTTTGAAATCATGATATGGAGAGTCGCTTGCATGGCATGACTACCTTATAGAGGAGTGATGCTAATGTGATCGATTTTTTCCAAGAATGATTGGTAGGGTCCATCTTTATCCTAGATAATTCAATTGAAGGCCCCAATCAATTGAGTTGATAAATTTGACCTAATATTCAATTTCATTCGTGAATTGTTTTATATAAAAAACTTGCTAATGTGAGTATACATCCTTTTTTAACAAGTCACAATTCCAAATCAAACACATCATGTTCCTACCTTAACGGGGTCAAATTATATTCAATGAAAAGAGTCCAACAGATAGTCCTGGAGTGCTTACAACTGGACCTTGCCTTGAAAAAACCAGAACCCCTAAAACCACCTAAAAATGCTATTGAGTTAAAGGTTAATTGTTACGAGGCATCGTCCAAATCCAATAGTATGTGTCTCAAAATTATGAAGCATTCACTTTCTGAGACAATGAGAGGTGACATGCCTAATCGATAAGGCCAAAGTTTTCTTGAACTAAATGGAAAACTTATTCAAAAATTCAGATAAGGCTGAAGTTGGTTTCTTACTGAACAAATTAACCCACTTATCCTATTACGAAAAATGAAAACATTTGTTAATACATTGTAGAGCAGATCGTAGTGCTATCTAAGATCTGCTCTTTAGGCCTAAAAATTAAAGATGATCAATTGGTTCACTTAGTCATGAACAACTTACATATTCAATACAGTACGAACTAATTTTTCAGTGCGTCCAAGAGGAGGAAAGGCTCAAGATGCTAGGCAAGGCACAGAATGTTAATCTAGTAACCTTAAGACATGGACATGGATATGATGGGAAGGGAAAATTGAAAAATGGTTCTGATAAGGGATTATCAAGTCTTTCGGCTGGCAATCAACCAGAGAATGAATCAAGCAACAATTGGGCTAAAAAGAATAATTTCTTCTTCTATTAGAAGTCGGGCCATCAAAAGAAAGACTACATAAAGTACAAGAAGTGGCTCGTAAGGAAGGGTAATAATTCTATCATGTTATGTTTTTAATGTAATCTGACTAATGTGTCAATACATTCTTGGTGGATAGATTCGGGAACAACTATTCATATATGTACTTTTGTGTAGGACTTGCCAAGACCCGACCACCAACTGATGAGAAACACTCAGTATACGTAGGCAATAGTGTTAAAGTTGACGTGAAAGCAATTAGAGTCTTTAGGCTTAGGTTAGAGTCTGATCATTTATTGGATCTAGTAGATACATTTTGTGTGTCTTTTATAAGGCGTAATTTGGTTTCTATTTCTCATTTGAACAAATTAGGTTGTTCGTTTAAATTTAAGAATAAAATGTTGAGTATTTACTTTAATTCGATCATTGTCGGCACTGGCTCTATCATGAACAACGTATACCAATTAGACTTAAATGTCTCACACGTTTATAGTGCAAATGTCATGCATAGAAATAAATTAGGATATAAGTGAATACTAGACTTTGAAAATTCCTCCATGTTGTAGCACGGTAAATTAGGTCACATCTCTCATGAGAGATTGGAAAGACTAGTACAGGAAGGAATTCTTCATTCTTTAGACTTCTCCAACTATAAAATATGTGTTGATTCTATTAAGAGTAAACAGACCAAAACAAAGAAGAAATGTATAACTATGAGTGTAGGACTCTTAGAAGCGATACATACGAACATTTGTGTGTCATTCCCTATAGTGTCTTAGAGTGGCGCAAATACTTTATCACTTTCATATATGACTACTTTTATTTTGGGCACCTTTATCTTATAAATGAGAAATCAGATGCACTAGATGCCTTAAAAATTTTTAAAGCTGAAGTTGAAAATCAACTCAATATGAAGATTAAAGTCACGGGTCTGATCGTGGTGATGAATATTGTGATAGATATGACGAATCAAGTCGTAATCTAGGATCCTTTGCTTGATACCTACAAGATTGTAGTATTATCGCCTAATATACCATGCCTAAAACTTCAGAGAAGAATGTTGTAGCTGAAAGATGCAATCGCACCCTTATAAACATTGTACGTAGTATGATAAGAAATTCAATAGTGTCAGAATCACTTTGGGGTGATGCGATCAAAACTATATAGGGCATGAGCCAAAAATGAGGCAGATCCAATTCTCAATTGACCACATGAAAGGAAACAATGGACTTAATTTGTCCATCATTGAAAGTTGGTTCTTTCAGTGGGCACACATCTAGGTTTACTCACCATCTAACCCATTTATAAGGTCACATAGATATGGATAAGTGAAAAATATAAATATAAGCTTGATCTAAAACTTCTAATGGCATTAAGAATTTATTATTATTGTTATTATTATTATTATGGTAGGCATTCGATTCTCACGATTTTGTGTGGTGCGGTCCACTTGAAATGACATAAAAAAGGACACAAATGACATAAAACCATGCTTAATTCATAAACACTAAATTACATAAAAGACATGAAATCATCATTACCATCAATCAAAAGGACACAAATCATGACCACAACACAAAAGAAATCACATCCTCACATAAAACTAACAAAACAACTCCTCTAGTGGTTGGCACTCTCCTTCTCCTCACCTCCATTCTTGTGGTAACCAGGCAACTTCTCTTTGATCTTCTCCAACAGTCCTTTCTTCTCCTTACCAGCCTCGCCTTCATGCCCCGAAGTGGCATCTCCGCACTCGACCATTTCACTGTCGTCAGGCTTCTTTGAGTGACCGCCCGGGAGCTTTTCCTTGATCTTCTCCAAAAAGCCTTTATTCTCTCCTGCAACTTCATCTTCATGTGTTGCTTCGATTTTCTCAATGGGAATTGATGTGTCTTCAACCTCAGTCACTTTCACTTCTTCCTCCTTTTCGCCAGATATCTTCTCCTTGAGCTTCTCCTTCAACCCCTTCCTTTTCTTTTTCTTCTCTCCATCAGCTTCACCTTCTTCTTCTTCTTCTTCTTCTTCTCGTCGCTAGACTGAAAATTGTCATTCAAGGAGCAAAGGGTTAAGAGGTTTTTTATTAGGATTGTGAGAATAGCGGTGGCTGATCGAAATCAGGATCACAGAAGGAGCAATTCCATGGTTTGATTTCTGGGATTTTCCAAAATATAAAGAAAAAGATTCAACACTGTTTCCTTTAATGTGGTCCACTTGAGATTGGGATATACCTATTTTTTGGTCTCATACCATAAAACGATCTAGAAAAATAGATGGACGGCATGGATGAAACACATACATCATGGTAGGGCCCGCAGAGCACCGACCACCAGCCATTGGCTGGTGGCAGGGTGAGTAGCCAATCCGTTCCCCTGTTTTGTAAGTAGTAAGTCATCAATCAAATCATCCCATGCGTATGTTTGAGGATCACCGAAGTATTTTAAATGGTGCAAAACTAACATTGGAATTTAGAATAAACCACTCCCACGTGCAGCGCGGATGGCGAACGTTACAGCATCCTCGATAGGAAGTGGATTGGCTGGTGTACCACACACCACCGACCTGGTTGGTGTATTGACGTCACCAAGTAATGTGGGTCCCATCATGAGGTATGTATTATATCCAAACCGTCCATCCATTTGGAGAGATCGTCTTGAGGCTTGATCCAAAAAATAGGACAGATCCAAAGATCAAATGGACCACACTTTAAAAACCAGTGGGGGATTGAACGTGTACCATTGAAACCCGTTTGGGGTCACAAAAGTTTTGGATCAATATGATATATTTTTTTCCTCTTCATCCAGGTCTATGTGACCGTATAAACAGATTGTATGGAAAATAAACGTTATGGTGGGCCCTACGAATGTGAATGTTTTAACGGTGAGAATCATTGTCCCACTGCTATTTGTGGTGTGGTCCACTTGAGCTTTGGATATGAATCATTTTTGGGATCATACTCTAAAATGATTTATTAAAATGGATGAACGGTGTGGATATAATAAATACATCATTTTGGGGACCATGTAATTTTGATCTCCTTTGAACCGTTGGTACAACTCTGGCCTTTGTACGACACGTATCCACACCAGCCAGGTCGGTGGTGTGTGGTACACCAGCCAATCTGCTTCCCATGTTATGGGATATGTGGGACCATGGCCGTTGGATCTGTGATCATGATCGATGATTGAAAGCACTAATCAGAATTCACATGTAATTACAATAATCTAACAGTCCTTTCAACAAGCCACAAAAACAACAACAGTTACGGAGACGATCCATAGTCAAAGGAAGGAAAACTGATTCAAGCATTCTCACGCATCCAAGGCAAAGCTCATCGTATAAACGGTTTGGATCATTGAAACATAGCACCAAATCGAATGTCTGTAGTCCCAACCAATCCTGTAATAATACCATAATAGCATTCTGACGAATCAAACAGATACGATCCAACACTTGCCAAGCCTCTTTTTCTTTCGAATCTGAATCTACAGGGTTTGTAAATTTGTAGTGGGCCCCTCATGATATGATGGCCCATGAGAGGAATATATGCTATTAAACACTAAGGGTTACGGGAATCCCCTCTAACCCTAAATTTTGTGTGGCCCACCATGATGTCCGTCTTATATCCACTTCATCCATCCGTTTCGCCGGATGATGTTTAAGATGCGATCTCAGAAATGAGACAGATTCAAGACTCAAATGGACCACACCACAAGAAACAGTGGGAATTGAATGTCCACCATTGAAACCTTCATGGGGCCACAGAAATTTTGCATCAGACTGATTTTTATTTTTATTTTTTCCTTCATCCAGGTGGGAATCACCTTATAAAAAGATTGGATGACATAAAAAAAATCACAATGGGCCCCAGGAACGTTTTAACGGTGAGTGTTTCTATCCCCACCGTTTCCTGGAGTGTGTCTCCCTTGATTTTTGGGTACGCCTCATTTTTGGGTGCATGGCCTGAAATGAGTTGGGGGAATGGATGGATGGAGTGGATAGAATACAGACATCACTGTGGGCCCCACAGATCATAGGGTTCCTTAAAATAGCATTGTGAGTTTACCATTCCAATACCCAAATGGAAAATGGGGTCCTGGAACAGCACCTAAGCGTACCATTTCAATATCCAATTCAATATAGATAGGTTGAGATTATCATAAATCTTACCGAGCTAGAAGAGCTGTGAGATCGATGGAGCTTCTCACATGGTTTTGACACGTGGACCTTCTCAACGTCAGTCACCACAGCCTGCTCTCCTTCCTTCTTACCCAAAAGCTCGAGTATTCCTCGATCTTTGATTTCACCCTCTCCTTCATAGGTCCCACCTACACCGGCTGTATGGTGTTGCTCGTCAGCCATGGCCTGAAAATAATACGAGAGAAATGGGAATTGCAACGAAGGGCTGTTTTTTGCTTTTGCTATGGATGCTTTGTTTACGTTATTGAGGCTTTGTTTTCGTGGCCTTTTATAGGCGTTTTGGTACGCGTTTCTAACACTCAAAAGACAAAAAGAAAATTATAAATAAATAAATAAATACGAAACGAAAAACCGTAGCGTAACTCGCGCGTAGGTACCCACCGAAGTCGCTTTCTTTAAACTTCGGAACAGGACCAAGTTTATAGAATCCGAACCGTCCATTAGGTGACTAACCACTTTTTTAGTCTTGATCATAAAAATAAGATTAATTCAATACTCATGTGGGCCACCTTATAAAATTATACCTAACGTATGAGGCAAAACAGATGAATGGTATATAAACACCGATGTAGGCCACGTACAAAACTAATGATCGTCATTCAATCCCATATATTTCCTAAGCTGTGGTTTACACGAGTTCTGTACGGTCCTGATTTTTGGATTCAAGGTGAACATGAGGTAAGCGCGTGAAGATGAGGCGGTGTGCCCGATCCACGGTTCCACGTTGGAAAGCTCCCTCTCGGACGCGGATTGCCCGCTGATGCTGTCAGTAACCAGTAAGTACTATACGAGTGCCATGTGAGTCCCGGAAGCGGATTGGACCAGCGTCATGGCTGAAGTAGAGCTGGGCATCAAAGTCGAGTCCGACCGAGTTAGGGGTGACCCCGACTCGATCCGGTTTTGAAATAGGCCTCACACGAAGACTCGGTGCCGAGTCCCGTGTGCCTGACCTGATCCGAGTCCAATCTAGCCTGGATTGATCCAGACCAAGTCATGTTATATTTTGTTTTAAAATATTATTAAAATTTGAATTTTCAAATTTTCGGTGATTTCCCTCCACATTTGAAAGTTGTGGTACTTTTGTGTTGTGGATTTTGTCCCACATCGGATTTGACAAAGTAAACTATCTTGTATATAAGATAGTCTTTTTGCCTAGGGCTTGTGCCCCTTTCAGGGGGCATGTGAATTTGGTCCTGTGGGGGGGCTATGCCAATAGCTCTAATCTATGCCATTGACCACACACGCGCGCGCCGAGCCGAGCCGTGCCGTGCCGAGTCCGTGTCCGTGTCCGTGTGCGCGACGCGACGCGACGGGCTGGGCTGGGCTAGGCGTGGGTGCGGGTGCGGGTGCGGGTGCGGGTGCGGTGTGTGTGTACTCGCGTGGGTGTGTGTGTATGGGTACTCGCGGGACTTTATTTGCGAGTGTGTACTCGCACTTGCGCCTTTTCGTTTTAAACCAGAGAGATGCATCCCTTCCGGTTGGTCGCATCTGTTGGGTTTAAACCCAACGGACCTAACCTTTTGTAAAGGGTGTTTATACACCACTTCGGAGTCTATATAATGACTTCCGATTCCAGTTTCTAAAATATACGAAAATACTCTATCTTATAAAACTCTCTCTGATACAGATTTTTAAGCATTTTATTACTGAGTTCATCGCTGAGTCAACTCAGCACTTTCGGATTAAACTGCAAGTGGTTCGAGCCCGTGTACAGTAAGTGCACCGCTGGGACCGGGTCATAGTCGTTGTATCCTGGAGGTCGATTGCTCTGAAAACCTGTTGCACTTGGGACGCTGTCCAAGGGGAGCAAATTCGATTTCAAGCCGAGTGACTCAGTCACGCCTCGACTCAATACAATAAGTTCTTTTTTTCTCAAAACTTTTAATTTTTTTTGGTTCTCGATTTTAAAGTCTATTTAATTCAACCAAATATCCAACAATCTTGAAATCGAATTTGTTGAATTATATAGACTATGGCTACTGTAACTGTAAATGCTTCTGCTGAGTTAGCCAAAATCGAACCGTTCGCTGGACAATGCTTTAAACGGTGGAAACAAAAACTGATGTTCGCTCTGACCACCCTGAAAGTTTCATACATATTATCTGAATCATTTACTATAGATCCAGCAAATCAAACTGAAGTAACAGATGAAAATAATTGTAAAAACTATATTTTAAACTCTTTATCCAACGATCTATATGATGTGTATGCTTCTTACGTGTCTGCTAAAGACATATGGACTGCTTTAGAAAAGAAATACATATTGGAAGATGCAGGCGCTAAGAAACATGCAATCGCTAATTTTCTTCATTATGAAATGACAGACGATAAACCTGTCACAAATCAAATTCATGATTTTCAAAGTCTAGTTCATGAACTATCGACAGAAGGAATTAAGTTGGATGAAGTGTTTCTGTCAGGAGCGCTAATAGAAAAATTACCGCCCTCCTGGAAAGAATATAAAAATAGAATGAAACATAAAAAGAACGGCGTTTCTTTGGAAACCACTATCGTACATATACGAATAGAGGAGGCCAATAGAATCAGGGACCAAAAAGAAAATGGAAATGAGATAGATTCAAAGGCGAATCTTGTGGAGTCAAGTCGGGCAAATAATAAGAAAAAATGAAACTGTCATAACTGTGGCAAACCTGGACATTACGCAAATGAATGCAGGCTCAAAAAGAAGAATGCAAACAATCAATTCAAGAAAAAGGGAAACTGCTACAACTGTGGAAAGCCTGGGCATCATATTAAAACCTGCAGGCTTAAGAAAAACAAAGATAAGCCGCAGGCTAATCTTACAGAAACAGGCAATGAGTCTGACATGGTAGTAGCTGTGGTGTCAGAAGTCTTCCTTATAAACAACTTGGAGTGGGTGCTAGACACTGGTGCAACTAGGCACGTGTGCAAGGATCGTAGCATGTTTACCTCCTACCAAGTATCAGGAGATGATGAACAGGTGTTCATGGGTAATGCTAGAACGTCTCCAGTTGTAGGGAAAGGGAAAGTACTTCTGAAACTCACTTCTGGAAAGACTCTGATGTTGAATGATGTCCTACATGTGCCCGACATTAGACGGAACTTGGTCTCTGGTTCGCTCCTCAATAAGGCTGGTGTTAAGTTAGTATTTGATTCAGATAAACTTGTAATGACCAAGAATGGAACTTTTATTGGTAAAGGATACTGTAGTGATGGTTTATTCATTGTAAATGTATCAAATGATAATAATAAGAAGGCATCTAGTTCTGTTTATATCGTTGAACCTTTTTATCTATGGCATAGTAGATTAGGTCATGTGAATAAAGTATCTTTGAAGAAAATGAAAAGATTAGGTTTATTACCTAATATATCTAATGAAGAATTCGAAAATGTGAAACATGTGTAGAATCAAAATTCATTAGAAAACCCTTTAAACGAATAGAAAGATCATCTGTTCTATTAGAGTTAATACACAGTGACTTAGGTGATTTTAGAAATCACATGTCTAGAGGTGGAAAAAGATATTACATAACGTTTGTAGATGACTACTCTAGGTTCACTAGAGTCTATCTGTTAAGGAACAAAGATGAAGCTTTAGATGCTTTTTCTAAATACAAAATTGAAGTTGAAAATCAATTAAATATAAAAATTAAAAGACTTAGAACAGATAGAGGAGGAGAATATGAATCTTTTCAATTTAGAGAATTATGTGAAAAGAGTGGAATAGTTCACGAAACTACGGCTCCTTATACACCAGAACAGAATGGAATAGCAGAACGTAAGAATAGAACTCTAAAAGAGATGATGAATGCTATGTTAAACAGTTCAGGCTTACCCTCAAATATGTGGGGAGAAGCAATTTTGTCTGCTTGTTATATTCTAAATAGGATTCCATCTAAATCTTCTGAACAAACACCTTATGAACTTTGGAAGAATCATGTTCCTAGTTTTAAATATATTAAAGTGTGGGGGTGTCTTGCTAAAGTAGGATTACCTGAAACTAAGAAAAGAAAGTTAGGTCCTAAAACGACCGATTGTGTATTTATAGGATACGCACAAAACAGTGCGGCCTACAGGTTTATAGTTTTAAAAACTAAGGATAATATTCTAGATCCTAATACAATTATAGAAGCTAGGGATGAAGAGTTTTTTGAGAACGTATTCCCTATGAAGTCTAAATCTATAGGAATAGAGAAAGTTAATGAATCAGATATCGCGTCTACTAGTAAAAGTGCTTGCGAGCAGGTAGTATAAGATATACAACCAAGAAAAAATACTAGGGTTAGAAGAGAAACTAACCTAGGAGATGGTTTTTCACCTTTGTAGTAAAAGATAATCTTACAACATATATAGAAGCAATTAACTCTCCAGATGCAACCTTTTGGAAGGAAGTAATAAATGATGAGTTAGAATCTATTATATCTAATAACACTTGGGAACTTGTAGACTTACCACCTGGAAACAAACCAATAGGATGTAAATGGGTGTTTAGAAAGAAAATAAAACCAGATGGGACTATTGATAAGTTTAAGGCTAGATTGGTAGCGAAAGGCTTTAAACAAAAGGAAGGAATAGATTATTTTGATACATATTCCCCTGTAACTAGAATTACATCAATCAGAGTCTTAATAGCGATAGCCTCCATATACAAACTGGTAGTACACCAGATGGATGTTAAGACAGCTTTCCTAAATGGAGACTTAGAAGAAGAAATATATATGGAGCAACCTGAGGGTTATAAGATATCAGGTAATGAAAATAAAGTATGTAAACTAATTAAAGCACTATATGGTTTAAAACAAGCTCCTAAACAATGGCATGAAAAATTTGATGGTGTTTTAAAATCAAATGGTTATCATATAAATGATGTAGATAGATGTGTATATAGTAAAAGTTTTGAAAATGATTATGTTATTATATGCCTTTATGTTGATGACATGCTTATTTTTGGAACTAATATTAAATTAGTTAATGCAACTAAGAAATTCTTGTCATCTAAGTTTGACATGAAAGACTTAGGAGAGGCTAGTGTAATCTTGGGTATTGAAGTAACCAGGAAAGATGGTATTATTATATTATCACAATCTCATTACATTGAGAAGATATTGAGAAAATTTAACCATTTTGACTGTTTACCTGTCAGTACTCCTTATGATTATAGTGTGACTCTCATGAAGAATACAAAAAATAGTGTGTCTCAATTGGAGTATTCCAGAATAATTGGTAGCCTCATGTATCTAACAAACTGCACTAGACCAGACATAGCTTTTGCAGTAGGAAGGCTAAGTAGATATACACATAACCCTGGAAAAGAACATTGGAATGCCTTGTCTAGGATTTTGAAATACCTAAAAGGCAGTATAGCCTATGGTTTACATTATAATGGTTTCCTGCTGTATTGGAAGGATATAGTGATGCTAATTGGATTAGTGATTCAGATGAGACAAAATCCACGAGTGGATATGTCTTCACTTTGGGTGGGGGAGCGGTCTCTTGGAAGTCTACCAAGCAGACATGTATCGCTCGGTCTACTATGGAATCCGAGTTTGTTGCCTTAGAAAAGGCTGGATCAGAAGCCGAGTGGCTTAGAAATCTCTTAGCTGATATACCATTGTGGCCAAAGCCTGTATCGGCCGTGTTTATTCATTGTGACTGTCAAGCAGCTATAGCGAAAGCAAAGAGTAAAATATATAATGGAAAGAGCAGGCATATTAGACTCAGACACAACATAGTGAAACACATGTTGCGTGATGGAGTCATATCTATTGACTTTGTGAGGTCAGAAAAGAATCTAGCAGATCCTCTGACTAAAGGACTATCTAAAAGGTTAGTCAATGATACATCGAAGGGAATGGGGCTGAGCCTAATATATGAGCTGCCAGTGTCGGCAACCCAACCTATACAAGTGGAGATCCCATGAGATAGGTTCAATGGGTAAACAACAAGACACGAGGTAGACGATTGCACTGAGTTGTATGAGCCCCTTCTATGGTGTACAGTGCGAGCAGCAACGCAGAAGGATGAGTTGTTAGAACTCTTAATGAATCCATAGCCATATATTTGGTGGTGTATACAGTTGCTGCATACACTTGATGGAATTCACCTATATGGGTGTGGAGGTGGAGGCCGCTTCCCATGAGAATCTAGGCGAATTCTCTAGAGCACTCATGAAATCCAGGTAATGGTGTATGGCCGAAACGCACCGAACCGCAGAATCACTTGCAGAGGAAGAGTTGTGTGAGTGGCATGTACTTGCGATCTATATTAAAAGGATTCAGGTTCAAGACTATGGTGTCACCTGATTCCTGTAGACCTGTCTTGCTTACTCTAATGTCGGTTCAAGTCTATGGTGACACCGGCACCATTGCACAACTATTACGCTTTAATCCGAAAGAGTTTTAATTTTAAAACATGTGGGGGATTGTTATATTTTGTTTTAAAATATTATTAAAATTTGAATTTTCAAATTTTCGGTGATTTCCCTCCACATTTGAAAGTTGTGGTACTTTTGTGTTGTGGGTTTTGTCCCACATCGGATTTGACAAAGTAAACTATCTTGTATATAAGATAGTCTTTTTGCCTAGGGCTTGTGCCCCTTTCAGGGGGCATGTGAATTTGGTCCTGTGGGGGGGCTATGCCAATAGCTCTAATCTATGCCATTGACCACACACGCGCGCGCGCCGAGCCGAGCCGAGCCGAGCCGTGTCGTGCCGTGCCGAGCCGAGCCGAGCCGAGTCCGTGTCCGTGTCCGTGTGCGTGTGCGCGTGCGCGTGTGCGTGCGCGACGCGACGGGACGGGCTGGGCTGGGCGTGGGCGTGGGCGCAGGCGTGGGTGCGGGTGCGGGTGCGGGTGCGGGTGCGGTGTGTGTGTACTCGCGTGGGTGTGTGTGTATGGGTACTCGCGGGACTTTATTTGCGAGTATGTACTCGCACTTGCGCCTTTTCGTTTTAAACCAGAGAGATGCATCCCTTCCGGTTGGTCGCATCTGTTGGGTTTAAACCCAACGGACCTAACCTTTTGTAAAGGGTGTTTATACACCACTTCGGAGTCTATATAATGACTTCCGATTCCAGTTTCTAAAATATACGAAAATACTCTATCTTATAAAACTCTCTCTGATACAGATTTTTAAGCATTTTATTACTGAGTTCATCGCTGAGTCAACTCAGCACTTTCGGATTAAACTGCAAGTGGTTCGAGCCCGTGTACAGTGAGTGCACCGCTGGGACCGGGTCATAGTCGTTGTATCCTGGAGGTCGATTGCTCTGGAAACCTGTTGCACTTGGGACGCTGTCCAAGGGGAGCAAATTCGATTTCAAGCCGAGTGACTCAGTCACGCCTCGACTCAATACAATAAGTTCTTTTTTTCTCAAAACTTTTAATTTTTTTTTGTTCTCGATTTTAAAGTCTATTTAATTCAACCAAATATCCAACAAGTCAGACCCAATCAGAAGTACCGAGTAGGATTGAGAAATGAGGGAGGGAGGGAGTGGAGAGTAAAGGAGGAAGAGGAGGAGGAGGAGGAGGAGGGTGGGTGGTGGGTAGTTGCCGAGCTTGGAAGAGGAGGGAGGATGAGGGAGGGAGAGAGAGACTTTGGATTGGGTCGAGGTCGGTGCAGTGGGTAGGGTTTTATTATATATATATATATATATATATATATATATATATATATATATATATATATATATATATACACCAAACTCGAGTCAAATCGGATTTCGGATCGAGTCAAGTCTGACCGGATTGAGTTTTGGGTAGAGTCGAGTCGAGTTACCCAACTCGACTCAATTTGAGTTCGGATTGGATGAATCCTATTCAGTTCAAACCGACTCACCTATTTCGATTCGAGTCGAGTCAGATTTGAACGAGTCGAGTCGCCTGGTGCCCAGCTCTAGGCTAGTGTGGGTACATGTCGTGCTAAAACGAGCGTTACAGCTCCTTGGGCTCTAAGTTGTACGAATAGTTCAAAGTATATCAAAGTTACATGTCCCCAAAATAATGTATTTATTATATCACACCATTCATACATTTTGTGAGATCATTTAACAGCATTGTACCAAGAATGATTCATATCAAAAGCTTAAGTGGACCACATCATAAATAGCAGTGGGACAATGATTCTAATTGTTAAAAAATTCGTAGGGCCCACCATATGTTTATTTCCATCCAATCTTTTCATAAGGTTAGGGGTGCACATGGGTCGGTTTGGTCTGGTTCTGGGTGAAACCGGAATCAAACCGTTCCTAATGATTCTAGGAGAATTAAAACCGAAACCGAACCGTTAGCACCCTAGAACTGAACCGGAACCGGACCATTAAAATCGGTTTGGTTCCAGATCGGTTCCACGGTTCTGGGCTTGAGAGAGAGAGAGAGAGAGAGAGAGAGAGAGAGAGAGAGAGAGAGAGAGGATGGATGGGGATTGGGGCAGCCGTAGCAGGGGTGGCGTGAAGAGTGAAGGAAATGAACTTAAGGTTTCTTTTTTTTTTTTTTTGGAATGAAGAGGAACAAATATCATATCGATCCAAAACTTACGTAACCTCCAAAAGGTTTTCAATGGTAGACGTTCAATCCCCGACAACTTTTTTGCAGTGTGGTCCACTTGATATTTGGATCTGTATTATTTTTTGGTTCAGGCCTTAGGACGAGCTCGCCAACTAAAAGGACGGTTAGGATATAACACATACCTCATGATGGGACTCACAGAACTTGGTGACGTCAACACACCAGCTATACAGCTGGTGTGCAGTACACTAGCCAATCCGCTTCCGTGAGTCCCAACCTTATATAAGCATTTTATCCCCACCATTTATTTTTTCATGATGGTGATTGAATGCCCACCATTAAAAACTTCCAAAAGTCCACTGTAATGATTATTTGTCATCCAACCTGTTGATTAGGTCACAAAGACCATGATAAAAAGAAAACACAAATATTAGATTCATCCAAAACTTTCTTAACCCCATGAAGTTTTTAATGATAGGTGTTCAATCGCCATTGTTTCTTGTAGTGTGGTCCACGTGACATTTGGATCTACCTTAATTTTGGGCTCATGCCCTAAAATATATGAAAAAAGCAGATGAATAGCCTAGATAAAACACATGTCATGGTAGGGCCCACAAAGCACTATCAAGTAGCCATGGCCTTGCTACTGGCAAGGTCAGCAGGCAATCAGCGTCCTTGGATGTCGGTTTGTGAGGCACCTAATGTGAGGGTTGGAGTGGATTCCTAAGGCCCATAAATAGGGCTTATCCTGATGCATAGCCATATGTTTGGCTAGCTCATTTTTAAAGACGAGCCTAAATAAAGATAGATCTAAAGGTCAGGTAGACTACACTATAGAAAAATGGTGAAGATTATGTTTATGCAATTCAATCAAACCCAAGGTCATACGTATGGTGAGAGCTTGTATCTAGATTTTGTATGCAATTATGATGTGTGGATGTGTCAGAGTCGTACTTAATGTTTATTTGAACACTAGTGCCTCTCGTGTCGAAACGAATGCCTAGGACTAGATTCAGAAATCCAACTATCAAAACAACTACCGATTGTGATCAACGATCAAGCAATTTGTGATAGGGTAAAGGATAGCGGTTAATTCTTCCTAATGGATTCTTTTTGCCTTACAACTTCAAGACTTTAATTTCTTTCACTAGTAATTATTTCTAACACTTCTAAAAAATGGAGATAAATAAATAAATAAAAGAAAGTTAGAGTATGTCGATTTTATTAATATTTGAATATGTGGCTCATTACAATCGACGGAGTATCAAAATAAACAACGTAGAGAAATAAATGGGGGATAAATACCTGATTTGTCTATAAGGATAGATGATCGAGGTTAATTGTCAGAAGGATGTGAGCAAAAAGATGATCGCCTGAGTAAGAACTCAGTTGATCGGGATCTAACAACTTAGGGTTGTGGACATTTAATATAATCCTACGGTACTGTAGCGGTGACACTGGACACTAGTGATCTATGCTAAGACCAGGCTAGAATATATGCTACGCTAGGATAAAAGTAAAGATATATATGAAAGATGTAAAAGATAAACAAATTTTGTTTAGCATGGGCCTCGATCTCTTCTTCGCGTGTTCCTTTTATAAGTTGTCGAGGCGGCTAAACCCTCATTGGGTTTTCTAACTGATCATGGATCCTTCGTGTTTATGACATGCATTCTGGATAGGAAAGTTTTCGCCTTTATGTAGATGGTCCCCTTTAGAAAACAACTACATCTAGATCTGTGATCTTTGGCTCGCGGATCATCGCGTAGACGGTCTCCTAGACAATGTTGCATCTAAAAATAGATTAATCAGGAGAACCTCTACCACTGATCCTGTACCTTAAATCGATCATGGTCACCTATCTAACGACCTAATCAAACCACCTCCTACAGAACCTTGAACTCTCGCTCTCTTCTGATAATGATCTTAGAGGGGTTGACATGTTGTGCAAGATGTCTTAGATTCTGTCAATCTAATAGTGCAGGGAAGGCCACATTCAGTTCAACCGAATTAGTGGGAGAATCTTAGTGTGCACGCTGTGAAGATTTGCACGTTTTCAATTTGACCAAAACATGTGAGTCAGTTTGATTCAGTCCGACCAAAGGTCTCATTCAGTCCAACCAACAAGTTACGCAAATTAGCGAATATCGGAGTATTTAAGTCCAATTATGATTAGCACTTAATGAATACAAGTGATTTCTCTCTAAGGGAAAGGATTTTGAGAGGTGAGAGGGTTCTAAACACTTGTAAAGGCTTTGGAATAGATTATCTCAATGGGTCAGGATTTTCCTAGGTGCACATCAAAATGGGAGATTGGGTGATCTTGAATTTGGAGAAGCTAGGTGGTATAAACTCTAAGGTTATGATTATATTAATCTTTATCATTTTGTGCCGTAGTTTTTCTTTGTAAGGATTTTCCATGTAAAATATCTTATATTTTATGTTTACTTGCTTGATTGCTTGGTTATTCTGTTTATTTTGATTGTTTTAACTTTATTAAATGTGCTTCCACAAAGCGCATCGATTGACGGTGAAATTAGATGCAAAATTCTAATACCTAGGGTTGATTTGGGTTTATTGTGACTTAAGATTACATCATAGTGGTATATAATAAGAGCTGGAACTCCAACAGGTCAAATCGTTCAGGACATTGTTGCATCAAAAATAACTCGACTAGAGTTATATCCACCGTTCTTCCCACCGTGTCTCATCTAAATGTCGAACTTGCCGAACCATATTTTTCATTGAGCTTTCATGTTCTCTTAATTCCGATTATTGTACGGATCAGTACCTGATTCGCGTGGTGTTCATCATCTCTTTATTTGAGTCCGAACCACAAACGTATTTGCTTGGATATTAGTCCGATATTCAGATATTCAAAACCTTCATTATCTTCACAAACTCTCCAAATGTCTTTGGGAAAATGTCACATTTTAGGACTATGAGAGATGGTCTTACCGAATGTATCATAACTAGATTTACGATGGGATTTGTCCTCTCCGTGAGTCTTTATAGACGTGTCAAGCATGTTGCCTCATTAATTGAGTCGTTAATCATGGTCACCTGGCATGCAACATCGTTCACTCCCTTAAAAGCATGTGTAAGGCTATGTGTCAATATTGTATTAATATCAAAACGTGTATCACTAAAGATAAAATCAAACGAATATATCTCCAGGTGCAATTATGATTTTCTTAAGTACCAAGCCCATAGTGTGAACACGAGACGGCTTTCCATTGGTCCACGTTAGGGCACCGAAAATGAATATAAATAGATTGAATTTTCATTATTAAAATATTTTTTAAGACTAAAGAAGTTTTGGATCAAGCTTATGTTTTTGTTTTGCCTTCATCTAGGTTGGAGTCACCTATGAGTTACTTGGATGACATATAAACATTACAGACCCTTCAAAGGTTCCAAGGGTGGGTACCTTTATGCCACTATTTCCTATCCCATTGGCAATTTGAACTTCGGAGCTGCTTCATATTTGAGCTCAAGCTTTAAAATGAATGGATAAATGGAATGAATGTAACACATACATCAAGGTAAGCTTAATAGAGCTTAGGGCTGCAGCCAATATGTATCAATTTTGATGTGGGGACAACTAATTCAGGACATTGGCACATGGAAGGTTGCTTGGATTCCTGTTGTACTTAGCTTTCATGGGGCCATCGTGATGTATGTGTTATATCAAGGCTGTTCATTTGTTTTACCAGCTTATTTTAGGGCATGAAGGCAATCTAAAACTCAAGTGGATCCCACCATGGTGTAGATTAAACATTCACTATTAAATACTTCTTCGAGGCCCCAGAAGTTTCATATCAAGCCATTATTTGTGTGATCCCTATTCAGATAACGGTACAAATAGGTTGAATGGCAAATAAACACCACGATGGGCACTAAGAAGGTATCCCTAACGTTTCCAATGGTGTGGTCCAAATACATATTTGGTTCATACTTTAATACGAGCCCGTGGAAGGGATGGACAGTGGATATAAACACATTCATCCAGTCGGCTCATAGAGCTTAGTTCTGTAGGAATCCCCTAAAGCCAGCAGGCAATTTGTGTCCTTGGTACACGTATTGCGTGTAGGGATGAGGAATTTTTAGCTGATAACAACCAACTGTATTAACTGACTAAACGGACATAAGGAAGGAGAGGGATGATTTTGCCTTGCCGACCACCAAATGTATCTCTCACACGTGGCGTCGTCTACGTGAGATGTCGGAGGAAGTAGGGGTGGACTGTGGACACGCGCGACTTGCTTAAAACCCGGGTTTACAGGGTTCCCTCTATAATCCAAAGGACTGTGGACCCCACCTTTATTTTTATGTTTTAAGTGGGACCCATGAGTAATCACCGCACGTTTACTGTTGAAACCATAGTAAAGTTCACACTAGTTTTCTATTCAGGTAGAATCACCTTTTGACGGTATCTAAACATCACAGCGGGTCCAAGGAAAATTTCAACCGTCTATTTGCATCTCCATCGTTTCCTATGGTCTGGCACATTTTAAGTTTTGGATCTAGCTGGCGTTTCCCTGACGAAATGGATCCAAAAAGTAAATATTACAGAAAATCACGGTAAGCCCCACACAGCTTTCATTACAGCACTCGGATTCGACAGGACCTACCTCCCTACTCGTGGTGTTAGTACAGCTCTGGAGCTTACCATAATTTATATGTTTTATCTACTCCGTCCATCCATTTTTTGTGATCATATTAGGGCAGAAAGTTAAAAATTAGGAAGATCCAAATATGTTGTGGACCACACCACAGGAAACAGCAGTGATTGATCACACACCATTAAAAACTTACTAGGTCTAACTGTATAACGTTTATTTGCCATTCAAGCTGCTAATTAAGTAAATCAGACCTGGGTGAAGTGAAAACACAAATAGTGACTTGATCCAAAGCTTTTGTAGCCCTCGAGAAGTTTTAAATGGTAGACCTTCAATCTCTACTATTTCCTATGGTGTGGTCCATATTAGATTTGTATATACCTCATTTTTGGTCTCATGCCCTAATATGATCTCTCAAAATGGATGGACAGAACGGATGAAAACAAATATATCATGGTGTGGCCCATTGTTACTGGCGGTGTCACTACCGTATCCAAGTCCGGAATACAGGGGAGCCATATAATACACGTAATACGCGTTGTGTAGGGTCGTTTTGCCGGTCTCTTGGGACAAGTAATCTAAAAGGTCGGTGCGTACACGTTATGCTTTAACAAGTTGCCACGTGCCTCTACATGAAAAGGCGGTCCTCGGATTTATGAAAAACCTTGTTCCGAGATGTCTCACAGATCTACTCGCGATTGGGATTTAGTCACGATTTTTCATAATTTTCATAGATCACATCCGTTCATCGAGCACCAATTATATTGAAATCTCTAAGAAAATCAGACGTTCTTTATAGATTTCACACGTACGAAATTTAGAAGGTTTAAAACATATCCAACCGTCCACATTCAACTAACTTGTGCTCTTCATCTCAGTAGGGGAATATAGTGAATTTCACGACACGATATCTAAAATAGCAGATCTGATTAATGAGCAGCTTGGATTGTCTACTCATGTTTAAACTTGGCACTTGTCAGCGAATCTCTTCGGCGATTACGAATGCGCGTCCGTTCACGGATGGAATTGTAAGATTCTGAGAGCTTGGAACGGTGTCCCCATTCAAGGGTGGAGATTTCGAGTATTATCTTTACTTCCTTCGGAGGTTTGAAAGCTAGAGCGTCGGTCGGATGTCGGCATTTTAATGCTTTTTTTTTTGTATAACGAAAACGCTGGCGTGACTTCGCATAGAAGTTTTGTGGGAATCGGACATTGGCTGACGTGGATCGAGGACTTCACGGATCCTTCCCGTCTATCAGGTGGGCCGTGTTTGGACCGGGACCCGAAAATTTAGTTCGTAGCGTACGTGGATTGCCCCGTCACAGTGCGCTCAGAAGCTAGGCTAGGCATACGGTGATGTTTATGAGACGTATCCAAAACTCAAGTGGGTCAGACAATTGGAAACAGTGAGGATTTGTTATAAACATCCTTTTGGTTCTTACTTCCCAATTAGTTTACGAGGTCAGGAATTTTTATTTTTATTTTATGTTTTAACACACCCCACACTAGTGGAATTTCACCACCTATGGGTACTCGAACCCGACATGGAGTTGAAACTCATGAGAGTCTTCCACCCGAGCAAGAGTAAGGACCCCGAGGTCAGGAACTTAGCCGCAGGAGATCCGCGTCTATTCCG
The DNA here is from genome assembly GCA_021015155.1 of Magnolia officinalis. Classification (NCBI taxonomy): domain Eukaryota; kingdom Viridiplantae; phylum Streptophyta; class Magnoliopsida; order Magnoliales; family Magnoliaceae; genus Magnolia; species Magnolia officinalis. The sequence continues at coordinate 49,559 of JAJHSJ010001061.1, read as the reverse complement.
GCAGCACACATGGGCAAGTAGAAAAGGACAGTCCCACCTTAAAATCGATCAAATTGTGTCCGGGTCTACGGTGGTGTTTATATGCCATTAAAAACACTTTTTACTGTTATGCGGCCTAATTGAGTTTTTGATTTGCTCATTTTTGGGCACAACTAATAACATGAGCTGACAAAATGGATGGACCGGTTGAATTTTTATAAACATCTGCCTACTTAGCTTCTGAGCACGGGTATATCATTGCAAGTGATTCCCATCTATTCAGGGTAAGCTCAGGTAGAGCTGGGCATCGGACCGAGTCAGATCGGATTGGGTCCAACTTGATCCGATCCGAAATCTATATGAGCTGATCCGAACTCGATCCGATCCGGGACCAAGTCCAGGACACCTGACCCGAACCGAGTCCGACTCGGTCAGGGAAACCGAGTCGGATAGGGTTAGGTACGATTCGGATCGGCTTAGATTTGTGGGTCAAACTATGAGGTATGTGTTATATCCAAACCGTTCATCCATTTGTAGAGTTCGTCTTAAGGCTTGAGCTGAAAAATAAGACAGATCTAAATTAAGATCAGTAGGCCCACACTGCAAAAAATAGTGGGGATTGAACGTTTACCATTGAAATCTTTTTGGAGATTATAGAAGTTTCGGATTAATATGAAATTTATTTTTCCTCTTTATCTATGTATTTTTAACCTTAATAACAGATTAGATAGAAAATAAACATGATGGTGGGCCCTACGAATTTTTTAACTGTGAAAATCATTATTCTCATTACTCTTTGTGGTGTGGTCTAGTTGATCTTTGGATGTGTTTTTTTTTTTTCTTTTGATAATGCTCCGAAATGATCTCCAAATATGGATGAACGTTGTGGATATAATAAATACATAACTGTGGGGCCCATGTAACTTTGATCTCATTTGAGTCGTTCGTACAACTCGAAGCTCGAGGCCTCTCACTACTCGTCCATGCACGACACGTATCTGCCTGTCAGGCTGTCACAGCCTATTACCGTGCTGGGCACGAAATGGATACAGGCTACAGTCCACAGGACGTGGATTAGATACTGAGAGGTTGAGTTGGCATCACCAAGTTCTATGGGCCCCACTATGATGTATGTGTTATATCCACACTGTTCATCCATTTTTAAATATCATTTTATGATATGAACCAAAGAATGAGGGATGAAAGGTGTGGATACAAAACATACATCATGGTGGGGCCCACGAAACTTGTTGACGTAACTTCAGTAGCTAGTCTCGCTACTCAGCCTGCCTGTCACTGACGTGTTGTACACGCAAGTGGTTGACGTGCACAGCACGTCTCTTAGGAAACTATGTTGGGGCCCATTGTGAATGCATGTGTTTTATCCACGCCGTCCATTCAGTTTTTCAAATCATTTTAGTGGTTAACCCAAAATTGATGCATATCCTGTAACGCCCTGAAAATCGGGGGTCGAGCAAACCTCAGCCCCCGAGTTCCAACGCATCACTTATGCAACACAGATAATGATGATTATGATGAGAGCATTGAAACATGAATGAGATTATACCAAAACAGCATATCATACTCCAGAGACAACTAAATTGCAAGCGGAAGTCTATGATAGATACATAAAAGATATAGACTATGGTAAGTCTCCAGAGTGTGATAAGGTTACCAGGTTAATGAATTACAAGTACAATTTCAAATTATACCAAAGGTGTAGTGTTTTCTAGTCAACATTTCTGTATTCCCGTCGATCAAGACATGGCTCACTTGAAGCCGTCAACATACAGCATATACGAACAAGCATCATTGTCATCATAAAGGTCCGTCTCCGCCTCAGGAGTAGCATCGCCATCTGCAATCAGACAAAGTCTGGTGGGTGTTCGGAACACCGTCCCGTAACGTGGGAGTGAGTGATCAACTCAGTGGAACAATAAAGCATAGGTTAACATGTTATCAATTCAGTCAAGCAGTAATGATAAAGCAGTACAATCAAACACTCCTAACTACTCTTATTAATGCAAGTATGAATGCAGTCATGATGCATGCCCTCACCGACATACTCTCTCATGCGACACCATCTTACGTTCGCGTCATGCTTGCATTCCTCAGTGCTCCACATCTTCTAGGCACATGCAGTTCAATGATGAGCATGATTACCGAGTTGTTATTAGACCATTTCAAACAGCAGGATTGGGAAACTAAGGTACATCCCTCGTATCATTCCCAAACATGATCCATTCTAGGGTCGTCAAACCTATATAATCTCAACGATATTGTCGTTCTAGGGCGCTGCAAAGGTTGTGTAACATTCCGAATTTTCCCCAACCTGGAATTAGACGTCCTTAGGCAATGGGTTGCTCCTAACACCTTATTAACTTGTCAGAACTAAATCCCACAGTCTAAAATCGCTCCTTAACCATTTTCTTCACAAATTCCACCCTTCACCACCTTGCTCCTGAAATTTTCTAAGTACTTTTACCATAGACACTATCTTAAACTAGCTAAGTAGTATAACTTGGATCACTTTATATACAAACTACAAAGGCCCAGGTACCACCTCAGACAGAAATCTTATAGGACTAAATCCTTTAGAAATAAGACAAAGTAACTAAGTGCAAAACTAGATTAGCTACGAAATCCGCTAGAATCGCTTTAAATACGATCTACAAGACCCAAAACTTGTAGTATCATTGACGCTAGGTTACCCTAAAACTTAGGATCAATCTCATTACCCGGCTGCTCACGGGAGCATCTCGAAACTTCGTATCGGATCTGGACCGCACGTCGGAAGTCCGATTAACACGAAGTTAAGGAACTAGGACCGCCTCGCTGGGCTTGACAACCATCTCGGAAATCAAATCCAGATAGTGTCCCAGCGCTATTCGCTTGAGCTCGGAGTGAAGAGTGTGAGAAATGTGAAATAATTTCAAGATAAAATATCTTGAATAGTAATCTGGCACCTCTCGCTTGCGGATCAGTATTAAGCAACCAGACCGTCAGAATCAGACCAAATTACACCCTCGGATCAGGAGAAATTTCATACACATTTACATGTACTCGGAATCTCCGATCGAGATCCGTTGACCGTTGAACTGAAACTGGTCCGCCACGCGTGATCTGGAAATTCCACTGAAATGAAAACTTAATAGAACGTAGATCCAGCGTTAGTGAGCTTAAGTCCGACCTTTGGCTCAAGGAGGCCCACCAAAAACCCTCTTTTGAGCTGAAATAATGCCGATTTGGTTATAATGTAAGTATACTTTGAACACAAGTCTATTTCAGTGAATTTTTAGGCTATATAAGGACCTTAAACCCTCTCTCATGGCAGCCATACGAATTTGAGATTAAGAGAGAAAAGAGAGAGAAAGTGTGGGAGCAGTGGGAGAATCTCCCTACCACTCTTCCCATGCCGCTATTCGGGCTCCACCGCCTGATTCTCATCGCTTTCCCGGCGTTTCCGGCGTCATTTCTAGGTAACCTAATCTGTTTTGGGGTTTAGACAGTTGTAGGTTGTGAAATAGCTAACCTATTTCGTTCTATAGGTTGCCAAACTGCTGAATACGGAAGCTTAGCAAACCTATCGACTCCGTTACGATTCTACGACAAAAGGTACGGACTTTAGGTGTATAGGTTATGGTTTTCACTACGCCAAAAGTGGAAATTTGCGACGTATTTTTGCGACGGACTTCGTCCGTCGCTAAAATCTCTTGGTTTAACGACGGATTTAATCCGTCGCTAACGGAAAAGGTCCGTCGCTAAGCCCGCGTTTGTCGGAAATCCGTAGTTTGAACGTCGCTAAATTTAGCGACGGACCGAAATCCGTCGCTAAAATCTGATTTACGACGTATTTACGACGGATTTTGGTCCGTCGTTAGTAGGCGACGGACTAAATCCGTCGCAAAATTCGATTTTATGACAGCCATATATTCCCGCCCAAAACACCAAATGGCGCGCTTTTTCAGTTGCTTTTGCGACGGATCATGTCCGTCGTAAAAGGACACTCGCCTTTTAACATTATTTTTTTTCATTTTTATAGGAATACGGTGGAAAATTAAGTTTTTTTTTTTAGTATAATAATTATTTTTTAATAGAATTTCAGTGGTTTAATTGTACATATTTGTATCTAAGATTATTTTTTAACAATTGATTAAATGCAAAAGGAAAATGTATTTTGTTTTTATATCAAATGAGTGAGTGAAATTTTTATTTTTATTTTAAATTTAAAATTAATATTTAAATGACTTATAATATCACATGAAAAAGAATATTGAGAAGTTAAAAAAATTTAACAATGTTTGAGAAAAAAAAATAGATTTTGAAAAAAATAAAATTAGTGATTTAATAAAAATCTATTTCGTGGGAAAAAAGAATTTTGAATAAAGTTGATAAATTTGAAATAAAAAAAAAAGCATTTGATTTTGAGAAGAAAATAATATCCTAAAAAAGAAAATAATTTTTTTTTTAAATGTGAAAATTTTCACAATGTGGGCCCCACCATAATATTTTATAAAAACAATGAGATTTTGAAAAAAATAATATATCATTTTAAAAAAGAAAATTGAAAAGTTGAAAACAAAATGATGCTTTTAAAGAAAAAAATCGGCATTTTGGAATTTTTGGGAAAAAAATTAAAATTTGGGAAATTTTTTGAGATTTTGAAAATAAAAATTCAAAATTTATATTTTAATTTTTTTGAAATATTTTATAATAAAAATGATATTTTGTTAAAAGTTTTCAAAGAAAAATTCCACTAATTGAACCTGTAAACGTTTAAATCAAATTTTGAAAAAAAAATGTTATTTTTAAATAGGAATTGAAATTTATCTGTGAAATAAAAAATATTTGTTAATAAATTATACGTACATCCACTAATTGAACCTTTAAATGTTAAAATCAAATTTCACTTAAATTGCTGATCAATCTTGTATGCCCAATATCTTCCTCATATATAGCTTGATCAAGGCGAGTAAGTAGTCAAATTGTGGGTAGTGATCAATAAAGTAGAGTGAATGGACCAGACATGTAAAATGGGCCAAATATTCTGATCAAAATTATGACTCAACTTAGTAACATCATGAGAACCAAAAAATTGATGTTAGAAAGTTTTGTGGGCCCCATCATGATGCGTGTCGAACATCAACACCATGCATTTGATGTGTCCCCTTTAGATTATGAGATACCTCAAAAATCATCCGTATATGAAACTCAGGTGGGCCATACCATCTAAAACCATGTGAAGACATCCTAAAAAATAGAAAAGCACTTGGTGGGGCCCACATGAGTTTTGGATGCGGCTGAAACTTAGTCTAACCCCTCATCCAAGGGGAACACACAAAATGAGTAGGTCGGATATGTGAATCACATTTAGGCAGCCCCAATATATGATTATGATTGTTTTAAGGAAACCCCTCCCTACTACATTTAGGTGAGTTACTCATTACCCTTACCAGAGTAAACTTTATGGGGTCCACCGTTATTTATTTATTTTATCCACTCCATTTATCCATGTTAACAGTAATTTGAGGTCTAAAAAACAAAAAGGAAGCATATCCAAAGCTCAAGTGGACCACACCATAGGAAATAGTGTGATTGAACCTCTACAATTGAAAAATTCTTGAAGGCTATAGAAGTTTTAGATCAAGTTGATGTTTGTATTTTCTCTTCATTCATATCTTTTTGATATTATGACCAGGTTGGATGACAAACAAACATTACTGTGGGCCCAAGGAAGGTATCAACGGTGGAAATCATTATTCCACACTGTTTCATGTGGCATGGTCCACTTAAATTTTGGATTTACTGAAAATTTGGGATCAACTCACATCATTCATCTATTTTTCAAGATAATTTTAAAGAATTATCCAAAAAAATGAATCATATCCAAAGATTAAATGGACCACACACAGATGAGGGGAACGGATTGGCTACTCCCCCTAACACCGGCCAATGGCTGGTGGTCGGTGCTCTATGGGCCCCACCATGATGTATGTGTTTCATCCATGCCGTACATCTATTTTTAAAGATCATATTACGAAATGAGACAAAAAATGAGGTATATCCCAATTTGAAATGGACCACATTAAGGAACAGTGTTGAATGAGTGTCAACCATTAAAAACATTTCGGGGGCTATAAAGGTTTTAGATCAAAAACATTTAGGGGCTATAAAAGTTTTAGATCGAGATGATTTTTATTTTTTCCCCTTCATCTACACCTGTATAACCTAATAAACAGATTTGATGTCAAATAAATAGTACAGTGGGCCTTAGGAGGATTTTAATGATGGATATCCAATCACTATTGTTTTCATGTGGTGTGGTCCACCTGAGATTTATATACCTCTCATTTTTTTTACGAAATACTTAAAATGATCTTAAAAAATGGATGAACGTAATGGATACATACATCATGGTGGGCTCACAGAGCACCGACCACCAACCACATCAGCCACGGGTTGGTGTCAGGGAAGTAGCGAGACTAGCTACTGAAGTCAAATCCGCAAGTTCTGTGGGCCCCACCATGATGTATGTTTGGTATCCGCACCTTCCATCCATTTGGAGAGATCATTTTAGGGCAATATCCTAAGAAAGAGTTAAATCCAATGTTCCAGTGGACCCCAGCATAGAAAACAGTGGAACAGTGACGCCCACCATTAAAATTTCTAAAGGCAACAAAAGTTTTAGATCAAGCCGATATTGTGTGTTTCTCTTATTTCATGTCTTTTTAACTTTTGAACGGGTTGGATTTCAAATAAACATTATGATGGGCCTTAGGATAGCTTCAACGGTGGGAATCACTCTCTGTTTTCCCCGTGGTGTGGTCCAATCGAGATTTATATAGATCTCAGTTTTTGGGATCTATCCTAAAATTATATTTAGAAATGGATAGACGGCGGAGATTAAAACATATACATCGTGGTGGGGCCCATTGAACCCTACCAGATCCATACAGCAAGTGACGTTATATTATGTACCATTCAGTTGGTGAGTTTTGTGTTTGACGTAAAATAGTGGTGACTCATTTATAATAATAGTGGAGATGATATATAGTTATCTAGACCATCTAAATAATGGCTTTGATTGTTAGTGGTTAATATTTATACTTTTTATCATATAAAACTATCTTAATCATTCAATAAATGGTCCCTTAAATGTATGGTTATTAATGTAGTTGATGTGTTAAATTGTGGAAAACTCACAATTCGCGGATTTGAAAGTAACATCTAAATTCAGAAGAGGGATTCCCTCTTTCAAACGACGCCCCCTGCCTCTACAGATCCCTCTTTCAACCTGGTTTCTCATTTTCCTCTTCCGCCGGTGGGTGAGCTCCAAATCTCTGAAGGATTTCAGGCATCTCTCCTGCCGTGGGTGAGTTTCTCTCAAAATCCCTATTTTTATTCCAAAATTCATTCCATCTGTCCAGGGGCGGCTCAACATTCTTGGGGGCCTTAGGCAAGTGACAAAGATGAGGCTTTTTAGTTTCTTTTTTTTCCTTTTTTTTTTTAAAATTAAAATTAAACCATATATTTGCTTCTTGACTTTTTAGATGCAAAATTACTAATTAAACTTTCGTATTCAAGTTTACCCAATAAATCAATTTCGATAGATAAAATTGTTAAACCGTTTATAAGGTGAATCCTAGATGGATGAAAGGAAAACATAAATATCAGCTTATCCAAAATTTCTGCCACCTGCAGAAAAGTTTTTAATGGTGAGCATTCAATATCCACTTTTCTTCTGCGTTGTGGTCCACTTGAGCTTATGTTCTGCTTCATGTTTTTTCTAATATTCTAAAATGGGATGAAGAAATGGATCGACGGAATAGATATAACACATATAATAACGTGTACCCCACAGAGCTCAGGGCCACAGGAATCCCTAAAGTGGCCTGCCCGCAATCCGCGTCTACTGCGAGAATAATGAATTTAGAATTGTATAGTACTCTAGCAGTGTTATAGTTAATAAATAGTCACTCCTAGATTATTAATATAGCATATTTTGACTCCATCCAAACCGTCTAAATTAGGTGATCCATTCTAGATAGGCTAAATTACAAAAAATCCATTGATTTAACTATTCGATCTTCCAATTAGTGGGAATTTGTACGTTGAATTCAAATAATTTGTTTAGTATACAAGAATCAACTAGTTAGGAGATCCAGCCATTGTGTGTTTTTGTTTTTGTTTTCATGAACCATCTAAATTGGGACCCACTTTTATATCTGTTTAATTTAATTTAAAAATGTTCAAAGGTTGCAATTTCTCAATGCATGTGTATAGATTACCAAATGCTATCAGAGTATTAAAAGCCTATTCCTATAATCCTGGGCCTTCATAATTAGGGGGCCTTAGGCGATTGCCTCACCTGCCTACCCCTTAGAGCCGCCCCTGCATCTGTCATTGCTTTCTCTTTTCTTCTCTCTTTTCTTATTCCAAAACCCCTGATTGTAACAATGTCGAGATTTGGCAATGTGGGAGGATGCAATGAATTTGTCTTTCATAAGCATGCTTAATACTTCGGATATTATTCAACAGCACATTGACTGCTTGCACATTCAAGACTTGCACTTTTGATATTTGTGGTGTAATTGGTCAATTTGAATCTAGCGTACTTATTTTTGACCAACCATGTTGGTGATGATACACTTGAATTCATGTATGCATTAATTGCTTGAGGGTGCTCTTTGAAATGCTTGGTGGTTTCCTTTTTGTGCCCTCTTATTTGATACCAATGTTCATTCTCAAACGTTAGTTTATCAATTTCATTTTGGTGTTTTCTCACAGGACGCAAGCTCTAGTTGAGGACTACATTTTCACCTGGTGTAATTGATTTTGTTTTTGCCCAGTGGATGGGCCATATGCCAGAAGTCAGGCAGATTGGACCACCAATCATCAGACATTTGGCAAGTTCTGGATAGTTAAGTTTTTTTTTTTTTTTTTCAATTACTAAGATATTTGGATTACAACCCATTTAAGATGTACTGGTATCAGTGAGCATCAAGCTTACATCTTATACATTCCCTTGTTGGGCCCACTTAAAATTTGGAATATTTTCAGTTTTTATGTGCCTACTAATTATGCTCAGTTTCACCTGCTAACAGGGTTAAATGACAAAGAAAAAACAAGGTGGGCTTCATAGTCCATTTGAAAGTTGGTGTGTAGTGTTATGTGATGTTATCGTTTTTTACTCAAATTTTATTCCTGGTAAGTCATGTTAGAATTTAAATTGCTTTACACTCCCGTAATAGGCACAATTCATAGTAAAGCGACTACTTGTTTCTATATGTTCTTGCTATTAAAGTGACTGCTTAATCCATAGTAAATCCGTATTCACTGCAACTTTGGTATATAATTGTCCCTAGCACCTTGCATCATTTTCAAAGTTCCTCATTTATTTCAAATTTTATTTCAGTCTATTCTAAATCCTGTTTCAATCACAGTTTATTTTTTTTAATTTTTTTTTTAATGTTTCTTCTAAATGTTGTTTCTGCTATGTTGTAATTCGAAATTGACTTAACTGGATTTGTTAAAATGGCAGGAGAATCAGTTTGCTATAGTAGATGCTTGCTACCCTCAGTCAGAATGTTACCATTGCACTCACTTCGAATGTTTCAAACAGGAAACCTTAGGAATCAAATAATTGCAAAAGAAGACTCATACATAATAAGTTTCTTTTTAATGAGTCTAGAAGCATGTAACGCTGACTCAAGGAAACCTTAGAAAAACATAGGAAAAATAATGGAATTTTTCAATGATATATTAGTTGATGCTAAAAAACACATATTTGCCTATTTAATTATCAAATAATAGCAAAAAAGATGCATGTTTGCATATTTAGGAATAATAAATTTTCCCTTAATGGGGCCTAAATGCACATATCGTTGACTCAAGGAAACATGGAGAAACTTGTGGATCCATCCATCCATCATGATGCGTGGATACACACATTCACAAACACACCTCATCCATCCATCCGTGCAAGCATACATACATCCATCCATACTCCATCCATGCATGCATGCATATACACACATAAAAACATGGATTTCATCATACAACCATGCACCCGTTAAAAAATGAAATGGAAAATCAGGTTGCTTGTTTTGAAAACCAGTTACTTCCATTTTCTATTTTTTTTTAAGACTGAGAATTTATTCCTCATTGTGGCAGGCGTACACAAACAAGCTGGAGAACAAGGTTTCACATCTAGAAGAAGAGAATGAAAGGCTCAAGAAGCAGAAGGTCGGCATTTCATCTCTCCTTGCGATTTTTTTTTTTTTTTTTCTAAATGGGGTTGCCGGACCATTTGATATGCTTTCTTAGTGGGTATAATTTGGATCTCATGATTGGAAAGTTGTTCAATCCATTAGTGAGTACAAGATTGGTAATGTTGTTTTCTATCATTGTGCTTTGTTTACTGCTTGTTCAATCCCATGATTCCAGGTTCCCATCTTACCCTTATTTTAGTCATACAAAACGTTTCATAAATTTGACATGCAATGGTCTATGGCCATGGTTCAAATTATTAATTGGTTGAATGTGACATGGGCAAAGTACTTTAATGAGGTTTAATTGGAAGTGTCCAAGATAATTAATTGATTGAATGTGACATGCAATGGTCTATGGCCATAGAATTCAAATCAAGGTTATCATTTTTAGTAGATTAACTTAGTATTTTCTTTCTCTTCTTTCAATTTTGTTCAGGTCTATAATGTCAAATCTGTAATAATTGATAGCCCTATTAGGAGTACTCCTTCCCAAATCTCACCTAGCTCACATTGCCTCTCCATTTTATAGGAGTCAGCAGGCTTTCATTTGTAATGCATTGGATGTTACTCCAATCTATGTTTAAAACCAAATAAGTGATTAATCTCTGACAGACATAACGGTAAGTCACTAGGAAAAAATCCAGAGATTTTGTTCGTTATATAGCCTCATCTAGTACACAATAAGGATCTAGTTCTCCTTAATGGAATGTTTCATGTTGTCGCTTTTTGTCGCTTTTGGCCTTATTCTTTTCTTTCTTTCTTTCTTTGCATCTTTATATTTTTTTCTTTGCCAGTAGGCTCTGGATCCCAGTTATCCAAGAATTTGGTGGATGGTAGTTGTGTAACCCAGGGATTTCTGTTTAGCGGGTGTTGTGAGAGACAATAATTGAATTATTACACTTGTTATCTGTGTCTGGCTGTTGATTTATCTCTTGCATAAGTAAATGCAATCTGAAGCCATTAAAAAAAATCAGCGTTGGAATGTATCTTTTCAGGAATTCCTTTTAGGGGGCATTTAATTACTGTAGTTGATTCAGAAACATGTCCTCTTTGGGATGGCAGCAATTATAATACTAAAACAGTGTAGAAATTGTCTATTGTCTACAATATCGATATCCAATACGGAGCTTCATCCCTCCATTTTAAGCAGGTGTTGAGGTAGTTAACTTCCTAGGATGTATTAGCTAAGGGCTCTATAGACTATCAAGCTGTATGTAGACCTTTATCCACTGTCTTGATGGATATTTTATGATTCCTTCTCCTCAGTGCATACGTATGTATGTACATATGTAGGTACGTATGTATATATGTATCTACTTATGTCCATACATATGTAAGGAGAAGCAATGTTCGAAATATCGGTATCGCGTTACGTATCGCACACCCTTGGGATACAGATATGTATCGGTTATCGCATGGGATATATCGGTTGTATCGCTTAATGTATCGTTGTTGTTGGAAACATTGGAAATTGGTCGAATTTTTCAATAGAATTTCAGTGATTGTTAAAAAAGACATCAATACACACACAAATCAAAACATTACAAAAAACAAGTGCACATAATGGGTTTTCTTTGGGGGGGGGGGGGGGGGGGGGGGGGGGGTTCTATGTGTTGTCTAACTGAATTGATGTAAATATATTCAAAGTCTATTCATATAATTTATAAATGTAAGAAGATATGTGGAAACGCAAGCAATACATTCAAAAGAAAAAAAAGAATCACTAGATTATGTTACATGTTTGATTTTAATTTTAATTTTTTTTTCAATTTTCTGCAACTTGGTCCTTCTCCAAATCTCGAAATCGAAGTTACATGGACCAAATGGTAATAGAGATGCAGTTTCATAAATGAAAGCAGTTACAAGCACTGACTAGTTGTTGCTATCTTCTCATTATGCAGGTGTATTTTGTTGGGAAATAGGAATTTCGCAGTTCCTACACTTTCATTTGGTCATTTTGTTAGACACTAGTGCGTTTAAATGTAGATTGCATTGCGCTGTTGTGTATTGATTCCAATATCTAAAGATCTTTTCAAATTGTATTGTGCTCTCCCAGTGAATGCTATGAAGTTAAGAAACGCTCTCACCTGAACCTCTAATGGCTAGGATGAATTCTAATATTTTATTTTGTTAATTAGTTTCAGTTGATTAAACTATTCACCTTTCAGGGATTTAAGCTGGTTATTTGTAATATATGAAGGGTTGACTAAACTATTCTTTTCTTGGATTGAATCTGGTTGTTTGTAATATATGTAGGTAGGAAGGGCTCAAAAGAAGGTTGAACAAGAGAAGATACCAAGCAGCCAATTTGAGGCAAGGCATAGCCAACATTTGAAGTTCCGGGTAAGAAGTGTTAGGAGGGTTGAAGTTAATTTTTGTTGGAGTGGGCCACTTGGGTCATTTCCTCTTTTATTGAATTGAGTTGTTACCAATTTTGTGAATAGGATTATTATCAAACAATAGTGTGAATTATTTTTTGAATGACTATCAGGTGCAAGATTAAAAATAATAATAATAATAAATTATCAATAATTTTTTTATTTACATATATTTTAGCGACGGACCAAATCCGTCGCTAATTTCTGAACGTTGAAAAAACGACGGATTTGAAGTCCGTCGCTTACTCATATTAGCGACGGACCTTATCCGTCGCTAATGTTTTCAGTGACGACTAATTTTTTGAATAGTACCGACGGATTTTATCCGTCGCTATGATGCGACGGACCTTATCCGTCGCAGATTAAACGACGGATAAAATCCGTCGTAAAACCAAAAAGAACCAGTAAACAGCGACGGACCAAGCGACGGGCGAAGTCCGTCGTTTATTTGGTTTTACGACGGATTTGGTCCGTCGCAAAACAGCGATTTTGGCGTAGTGTTTCAACGCTTTCAATATCAGATAATGATAGATTCATGATCTGCATGCAATTGCACATGTACAAAGTGCTGTCTGTTTTCCGTTTCGATTAAAGATGAAAAATATGGAATTCTACATACTCTAGGTATTTGTAGAAAGTACGGTATACGTATATTTTTTGGAAATGTGTTTGACATGTTTATTTGTTATATGGATATACGATATATGAATAAAATACTTATTTGCCAAAAGGATTCGCCTAAATACATGTTTTACTTATATACACTATGTATGTTGAAATTGCGTATTCTAGAAAATACTGTATACGTATAAATTTTGGAGATGTATTTATCATGATTATTTGTTGTAGTAATATATTATACATGGATAAAATACTCGCTTGGCTAAAGGATAACCCTAATACATGTTTTGCTAACATACACCATGTATGTTGTAATAGTGTATTCTAAGTGTTTGTGAAAATGACTGAATGAGTATAGAATTCTCATTCGTGCTCGCCATGACTAATTGTCATGGATTCATGATTGATGTATTGGCGATACCCCCTTTGACGAAAGGATTTGCCCAAAGTCACGCCACGGCCAATATACACTATATATGCTAAAATGTGTGGCCCAAGTGTTTGTGGAAATGACTGAATGAATATGGAACTTGGATTCCTGCTTGCCATGACTATCCATCGTGGGTGTACGCGTGTTATGATTGGGGCAACTCCCTAGTGAAAGGATTTGGCCTAATGCCTATATGATCGACATATGTCATGTATGTTGATGTATGTTTGTTTAAGTGTTTCTTGAAATGTCTGAATGAGTAGTAGTTAGCAAATTGTAATGTATAAGGGTGTTGAGATATGATTCTCAACCTCTTTTAACTATGTGTATGATCTCCTTGGATAGTTGTGTGATTAGGAATTGAACATGTACAAACTCATGCTTATGTTGTGCTTCATAACATGCTCAACTGCTTTATGATTTTAACTATGTAATGCATATGTTTAAATTTATATTTACGTTGTATGATCCGTCATGGGTGATGGGGGAGTGGAGCAACGAGTGCGTGCAACAGCCCTGTCAGCCCTAAACGGATAATACCAGACCTTGATTGTATGAGTTGAATCTTGATCTACTAGTGTTTTATCTATCTGCACTTGATTGTGTTTGGGACTATGATTATAGTCCAGACAATCGGTACCAGAATTGCATTCGTGGCTGTGATTCATTTGCCACGTGAGATGTGTTCGACGAACCCGAGTCATACTTCGGTTGACGATAGTGGTTGGCCACGCGAAGTGCTTGTGCACTTCATGTCGTTCAACTTGTTGTGCGCTCGAGCTAGCCGAGCTCGTCAAGTAACCCAATCTGTCTTATGTATGTTCACCATGTTTGGACGTTACTGCTTGAACCTAGGGTACCAAACTTACCAGTGAAATCCCTTTTAACCATGGTACCTCGATCCGCTAAGACTCATGAGCCGGACATGGTGGTATGGGACACCGTGGTCGAGCTGTTGGCCTATGCTGGGGCCACGTGCCTCCCCGTAGTGACCATTGAGCAACCAAACTCGTGAGCCGAATACGGTGGTATGGGACACTGTATTCGAGCTGTCGACACTTACAATGAGAGCCGAGTACGGTGAGACCTGTACTCGTGCTGACGGGCGACGAGTCCTCTGTAATGTCTTCGAGTATACTCCAAGGTCTGTGATTGGCGACGAGCCCTTCACAGCAACTATAGTATGAGTTGAGCCGAGTACGGTGAGACCTGTATTCGAGCTGACGGCCAGCGATTGAGCCGAGTACGGTGAGACCTGTACTCCAGCTGACGGTCAGCAATTGAGCCGCATACGGTGAGATCTGTATCCGTGCTGACGGGTGACGAGCCCTTTGTGATGCCTTCGCTATGCCTCTCAAACCATAATATCGTATGAGATTAACTAGGACTGACGACCCTAGAATGGATCATGTTTGGGAATGATACAAGGGAGGTACCTTAGTTTCCCAATACTGCTGTTTGAAATGGGCTAATAACTACTCGGTAATCATGCTCATCATCGCACCGCATGTGCCTAGTAGATGTGGAGCACTGAGGGAGTTATGCATTCGCGAACGTAAGATGATGTCGCATGAGGGTGGTTTGGCAAGGGCATACATCATGTCATTTCATACTTGCATTAAATAAGAATAGTTAGAATTGTTTGATTGTACTGCTTTATCATTATTGCTTGATTGAGTTGATAACATGTTAACCTATGCTTTACTGTTCCACTGAGTTGATCACTCACTCCCACGTTACGGGACGGTGTTTGTAACACCAACCAGATTTGTTGAGTTTCAGGTGATGGCGATGCTTATGAAGCAGAGCCGAACTCCTACTATGATGTTGAGGAGGAGTTCTCCTACATGTAATCTCTGACAGGTCTATGAAGACCTGGTATTGTATTGACGGGGCTACGGTACTTGGGATAGGAGACATTACACTTCTTCACATTTGGTATATTTTAGAACTGTACTTGTAATTATTTAACCTGGTAATGTTATCACACTCTGAAGACTCATCATAGTTTATATATTTTATCTATCTATCACAGTCTTCCGCTTGCAAATTTAACTGTCGCTGGAGTATGATATGTTGTTTTGGCTTAATCTCACTCATGTTCAATGCACAAATACAGTCAACATTCAATCATCATTCATTTTATTGCATAAGTGATGTTCTGGAACTCGGGAGTTGAGTTTATGCTCGACCCCCGATTTTCATGGTGTTACAAGTTGGTATCAAAGCATGATTTGGATTAAACCGGACCTGGGTTATGGTCACACGACGCACACTGACACACTCTGACTTAGGAGGGAGCGACGGAACATAGAAACAGTCATAGGTATTCCGATTTCGCCAATCGGCGAAGTTCACTAAAGTCGAACGCCGAAATCGAGTCCGTATTCAACCATGGTCGCACGGGTCGACCTTAAAACATTCCTAGACCGTCTATAGATGCTTCTAGATTACAATCCACCTCCCCCCAACCGTTGAAAATTGGTAGAATACGGGATAAGAGTGATGATGATAACTACTCCGAATCCTCGGAGCTTCTCTGGACTCCTCACAGAGACTTCTCGAATCCATGAGGAAAGGAAAGCAGAAAGTAAAAATAAATTCTAATAAATTCAAAATTGATTAATGAATGACAAAAGGAAAATGAGTTCACAACCCTTTAAATAGGGATACCAAGTAATGGGAAGGAAATCAGAGACAAACTACGACTAAAACCCCTAGAATTCGCGACTTACTATAGGGTCGTGATGTCTACTAAGTGCGCAAGGCTTTCAGCCAAAAATAGTAAGTGTCCTATTTGACTTCACCAAACCGTTCTCCTAATTATTCTAAGCTCTTTACACGATGAGCGCAACTCCTAAAGCCCAACAAATGAAGAGTAATCAAACAAAAACTACTATTTTAGTAAAACGAAATTGAAACAGGGAAACGACCATCAATCGGAGGTTTTTTCGCAATTCCGATCTGCACAACCCAACACAGCTGGGTTGGTTGGCTTCATTAGCTCGTTCTATCCCAAATTCATATATTTTACGTCAGATAACTCATTCCGGATTGCAAGATACGTCCGATTTGACCCGAAACGGCTCGAAACGGAGTCGGGGGGCCACACGCGTCAATCCGAGGGTGAACCAAGTGGACCCAGGGTGCATTTGGCACCTTGGGAGGGTGGAGAACACCACCCCACTGCGGCGGCGCGGTGCCTGACAAGGCGGACTGCGGTGGAACCGCGGTCGGGTGGCTCGGCTGGTGTTGGGCTGGGCCTGGGAATGGTCGGCCCGACCTCCACACACGTGTGGTGTGTACGGAATATGCTGGGGTTTCCGATTTTTAGGTTTGGAGCCCCCTCCCTCTCACACTTCTCCTTTCCAAACTCCCTTCCCTTCCACTTGCGTTTTTCTCCCTCAAATCCTTCCTCCAATCTTTCAATCCACCATATTCGGCCATGATTCACGCACTTCCATCGATCACAGCAGCCCCAACCACCTACCCTACCCCTTTTTTTCACGTTTGAGCTCTCACATCCCCCATTTGGAGCTCAAAACCGTGTAACTGCCTAACCCATCCCATTCCTCCCTTGTTCCTTCTTCATTCCTTATCCTTTGTGTTTCTTCAACACCTGTTGGGACTGTTGTCCGTGGAGTATCAAAGAAGACTGCCCCCTTTCTCTCTCATTCCTTCATTTCCATGGCCCTTTTCGAGTTGATTACGACCATTTACACGATTTCATGGGATTTGGGTGTATCCCATGTTTTCGAATACCATATTTGGAGTGTATGCAGTTAAACGTAAATCCCGAAATTTTCTTTCAAATAACACTTAGAAATTCCCCATCATAGGATTTGGAAATCCCATCTCACCCTTTTCCAACACCAGGCTCATTTTCCAAAGCCTATACCAATAATTTTAATCCCCACCCACCCTCCTACCAACCATGTCACTCCCAATCCCGAGGTAGGATTAGCAGTGCAATCCCATTTAATGACCCTTAGAGTTTTGGACCTAGGGCAGTACTCCTAGTTTTCGACAGACCTGACCGTATAAGAAATCCAACAAATTAATAATGTAAACCCCAAATCTTCTTAGCTAGTATGAACATGTGTGAAATGCTCGTACGTAGTTAAATTCGAGTTCAGGCAACCCAATTCCAATCAGACAACTTTGACCCTAGGTGATAAAACAATTTCTTTTATTAGAAAGGGTATAAAATCATCTGGTGTATAAGCATAGACTTTAGATTACATCTAGTGGATTACCACTGCTCATAAGTTGAGCCTAGGCTGCTGATTAGACTAAGAAATGTAAACAACTAACAATGCTAAGATAATTGAGTGATAGACATAGTTAGTTGGCTTGAATAGGTTGGAGCGAGACCCCGTTCCGTTGTTGAATCCCCTTAATACTTTAGGCTTCCTTAGTAACTCATAGGGAGCTTGTTTGACGTAGAAACTATTCACGATTAGAGAAAACCTATATATCCCTTGGATTCAATGTTAGGTCCAATCAATACATCCCTTAGAATTTCCTTCTCAAGGACTTAGTACAATCAGGAACACGGAGTAGAGAAACTACATATAAGCAAGGTATTCGCGGTTTGAATCGAATCCTCAATCCTAGTAGTGACCACTGAACCCTATGCTCTGATCAAGCAGAAGATCGAGATCGACTAGGATTAAGAAATGATATGGCAATTTTCTGTTCTAGCTAGGCAGGAGGTCCATGTATCCGACTCAGACCCGCTACACAACATTCCTTCCATGTTGGCCCGACCACTTACAACTAAAAGTTTATAACTTCGTCTTCGAGAAGTGTTAAGAACACATAGCCAATAGAGATTTTCTTTTAGGCCCCAAGGAATTACCCAAATGGGCAACAATTAGTTAGGAATTAGGTCCCAAATCGCATGCCATGTCGGCATACATATTGTGCTTATGAACGTAGAAAGATAGCCTGCCTGTTAAGCCAGACATCATTAAATAGGATAAGTCTGGACCGCGACAAAACCCCTTGGTAGAATTAGGCATCTTGCCTCAAACTCACACCTGCCCCTGACATCAACCACATTACCCATCATTTTTAGCTCCTCTCGATACCCATAGGTATCAATGCCATAGTACACATCGTCGATGAAAGGCAAACCAATGTATT
Source organism: Magnolia officinalis (assembly GCA_021015155.1). Lineage (NCBI taxonomy): Eukaryota > Viridiplantae > Streptophyta > Magnoliopsida > Magnoliales > Magnoliaceae > Magnolia > Magnolia officinalis. The sequence goes on along the minus strand of JAJHSJ010001061.1, from coordinate 30,732 downwards.
TCCCATTTCATGTCAAGGATAGGTTATAAATTACACCTTGTTCCGACATACGGATCAGGACATAGCTCTTGAGCCTTGAGGGTGAAAATAAAATTTTAAGGGAGGTAGAACATTATGAGCCCAATCTAGTTAGGTCACCTAATACACCTCTTTGATCTGGGTGGCGCAGCGGAAACGTGGTGGACCCTACCCCACTGGCCCAGGATCGAAACGGTGTTCGATAAATACGAACATTATAGAAGCCCTAGTAAGTTCTACTATGAGAAACCGTTTTAGGATGATCTAGTAAGATTTGGTTCATCATTTCCTTTGACATAGATGATAACGAGGACTCTCTTAGACTAAGACTTAAAGGGCAACCTTAGACATATACCATTTGAGCCTTTCAATGATGGACACTCCCTACGTTTCTAGAGTGATCGGACTACGGAGTTACTGAAATATACAACTGCGAAACATTCGCGGCTTGACACAATTCTCAATCCTGGGTGACTACCAATGGACTCACTGCTTGGCCGAGTAGAAAACCAGGATCCACCAGGATTCGGACGAGATACGATGAGCTTCCTACTCTGGCCCGGTAGATGATCGATGTATCGGGATTAAGCCCACCATAAACGCCTCTCCGTGTTTGTCAAACAATGAAAACAGCTATCTTGCTCTAAATTGTTGGGATTTGTCGTCAAGACTCCAAATAAATGGTAGCAAACCATCAGGGTAAGAGAAATGGATAAAGAATTAAGTTTTAAGGGGGGTAGACTAAAACGAACCAGCTGGTATATACCCTACCACGCGTAGAAACTTGGAATCAATAAGTCTTAGGCAAATGAAATAATAGAAATCTTCCCTTATTACCCTTAGCCAATTTCGGGGACGAAATTTTATTTTAAGGGGGGTAGATTGTAACATCTCGGATTTTCCCCAACCTGGAATTAGACGTCCTTAGGCAATGGGTTGCTCCTAACACCTTATTAACTTGTCAGAACTAAATCCCACAGTCTAAAATCGCTCCTTAACCATTTTCTTCACAAATTCCACCCTTCACCACCTTGCTCCTTAAATTTTTTAAGTACTTTTACCATAAACACTATCTTAAACTAGCTAAGTAGTATAACTTGGATCACTTTATATACAAACTACAAAGGCCCAGGTACCACCTCAGACAGAAATCTTATAGGACTAAATCCTTTAGAAATTAGACAAAGTAACTAAGTGCAAAACTAGATTAGCTTCGAAATCCGCTAGAATCGCTTTAAATACGATCTATAAGACCCAAAACTTGTAGAATCATTGACGTCAGGTTACCCTAAAACTTAGGATCAATCTCATTACCCGGCTGCTCACGGGAGCATCTCGAAACTCCGTATCGGATCTGGACCGCACGTCGGAAGTCCGATTAACACGAAGTTAAGGAACTAGGACCGCCTCGCTGGGCTTGACAACCATCTCGGAAATCAAATCCAGATAGTGTCCCAGCGCTATTCGCTTGAGCTCGGAGTGAAGAGTGTGAGAAATGTGAAATAATTTCAAAATAAAATATCTTGAATAGTAATCTGGCACCTCTCGCTTGCGGATCAGTATTAAGCAACCAGACCATCGGAATCAGACCAAATTACACCCTCGGATCAGGAGAAATTTCATACACATTTACATGTACTCGGAATCTCCGATCGAGATCCGTTGACCGTTGAACTGAAACTGGTCCGCCACGCGTGATCTGAAAATCCCACTGAAACAAAAACTTAATAAAACGTAGATCCAGCGTTAGTGAGCTTAAGTCCGACCTTTGGCTCAAGGAGGCCCGCCAGAAACCCTCTTTTGAGCTAAAACAATGCCGATTTGGTTATAATGTAATTATACTTTGAACATAAGTCTATTTCAGTGAATTTTTAGGCTATATAAGGACCTTAAACCCTCTCTCATGGCAGCCATACGAATTTGAGATTAAGAGAGAGAAAAGAGAGAGAAAGTGTGGGAGCAGTGGGAGAATCTCCCTACCACTCTTCCCTGCCGCTATTCGGGCTCCACCGCCTGATTCTTATCGCTTTCCCGGCGTTTCCTACGTCATTTCTAGGTAACCTAATCTGTTTTGGGGTTTAGACAGTTGTAGGTTGTGAAATAGCTAACCTATTTCGTTCTATAGGTTGCCAAACTGCCGAATACGGAAGCTTAGCAAACCTATCGACTCCGTTACGATTCTACGACAAAAGGTGCGGACTTTAGGTGTATAGGTTATGGTTTTCAACGCTTTCAATGTCAGATAATGATAGATTCATGATCTGCATGCAATTGCACATGTACAAAGTGCTGTTTGTTTTCCGTTTCGATTAAAGATGAAAAATATGGAATTCTACATACTCTAAGTATTTGTAGAAAGTACGGTATACGTATATTTTTTGGAAATGTATTTGACATGTTTATTTGTTATATGGATATACGATATATGGATAAAATACTTATTTGGCAAAAGGATTCGCCTAAATACATGTTTTACTTATATACACTATGTATGTTGAAATTGCGTATTCTAGAAAATACTGTATACGTATAAATTTTGGAGATGTATTTATCATGATTATTTGTTGTAGTAATATATTATACATGGATAAAATACTCGCTTGGCTAAAGGATAGCCCTAATACATGTTTTGCTAACATACACCATGTATGTTGTAATAGTGTATTCTAAGTGTTTGTGAAAATGACTGAATGAGTATAGAATTCTCATTCGTGCTCGCCATGACTAATTGTCATGGATTCATGATTGATGTATTGGCGATACCCCCTTTGACGAAAGGATTTGCCCTAAGTCACGCCACGGCCAATATACACTATATATGCTAAAATGTGTGGCCCAACTGTTTGTGGAAATGACTGAATGAATATGGAACTTGGATTCCTGCTTGCCATGACTATCCGTCGTGGGTGTACGCGTGTTATGATTGGGGCAACTCCCTAGTGAAAGGATTTGGCCTAATGCCTATATGATCGACATATGTCATGTATGTTGATGTATGTTTGTTTAAGTGTTTCTTGAAATGTCTGAATGAGTAGTAGTTAGCAAATTGTAATGTATAAGGGTGTTGAGATATGATTCTCAACCTCTTTTAACTATGTGTATGATCTCCTTGGATAGTTGTGTGATTAGGAATTGAACATGTACAAACTCATGCTTATGTTGTGCTTCATAACATGCTCAACTGCTTTATGATTTTAAATATGTAATGCATATGTTTAAATTTATATTTACGTTGTATGATCCGTCATGGGTGATGGGGGAGTGGAGCAACGAGTGCGTGCAACAGCCCTGACAGCCCTAAACGGATAATACCAGACCTTGATTGTATGAGTTGAATCTTGATCTACTAGTGTTTTATCTATCTGCACTTGATTGTGTTTGGGACTATGATTATAGTCTAGATAATCGGTATCAGAATTGCATTCGTGGCTGTGATTCATTTGCCACGTGAGATGTGTTCGACGAACCCGAGTCGTACTTCGGTTGACGATAGTGGTTGGCCACGCGAAGTGCTTATGCACTTCATGTCGTTCAACTTGTTGTGCGCTCGAGCTAGCCGAGCTCGTCAAGTAACCCGATCTGTCTTATGTATGTTCACCATGTTTGGACGTTACTGCTTGAACCTAGGGTACCAAACTTACCAGTAAAATCCCTTTTACCATGGTACCTCGATCCGCTAAGACTCATGAGCCGGGCATGGTGGTATGGGACACCGTGGTCAAGCTGTCGGCCTATGCTGGGGCCACGTGCCTCCCCGTAGTGACCATTGAGCAACCAAACTCGTGAGCCGAATACGGTGGTATGGGACACTGTATTCGAGCTGTCGACACTTACGGCGAGAGCCGAGTACGGTGAGACCTGTACTCGTGCTGACGGGCGACGAGTCCTCTGTAGTTTCTTCGAGTATAATCCAAGGTCTGTGATTGGCGACGAGCCCTTCACAGCAACTAGAGTATGAGTTGAGCCGAGTACGGTGAGACCTGTATTCGAGCTGACGGCCAGCGATTGAGCCGAGTACGGTGAGACCTGTACTCCAGCTGACGGTCAGCAATTGAGCCGCATACGGTGAGATCTGTATCTGTGCTGACGGGTGACGAGCCCTTTGTGATGCCTTCGCTATGCCTCTCAAACCATAATATCGTATGAGATTAACTAGGACTGACGACCCTAGAATGGATCATGTTTGGGAATGATACAAGGGAGGTACCTTAGTTTTCCAATACTGCTGTTTGAAATGGGCTAATAACTACTCGGTAATCATGCTCATCATCGCACCGCATGTGCCTAGTAGATGTGGAGCACTGAGGGAGTTATGCATTCGCGAACGTAAGATGATGTCGCATGAGGGTGGTTTGGCAAGGGCATACATCATGTCATTTCATACTTGCATTAAATAAGAATAGTTAGAATTGTTTGATTGTACTGCTTTATCATTACTGATTGACTGAGTTGATAACATGTTAACCTATGCTTTACTGTTCCACTGAGTTGATCAGTCACTCCCACGTTACGGGACAGTGTTTGCAATACCAACCAGATTTGTTGAGTTTCAGGTGATGGTGATGCTTATGAAGCAGAGCCGAACTCCTACTATGATGTTGAGGAGGAGTTCTCCTACATGTAATCTCTGACAGGTCTATGAAGACCTGGTGTAAGACCCGTATCCTAGTTCGCACTGTTCCGATGAATCCTGCGATCATTTCCGTCGAAAGTCCGGCAATCCGCGACTGATAATCGGCGTTGCGATCGATCGTAAATCGTATCCTTTATATTCGAGTCGGTTTAATCCGAGACCTGTATCATTGCGACCGCACCATCGCCGCGGTTCCAACGCCGCGACTCACGCATCGATCCGATACCCTGACTAGAAGATGTGAGCCGACGTTTATTTCGAAGAAACGCCGCGCTTTTACGATCCCTTGAGAATCTCTACAACATGTCAAATCAATCAAATCAATCAAATCAATCCCATCAATCAATCAATCAATGTCAAGTACACATCACCTTTCTCCACAAGTAAAGCAACCCATGCTTTTTCTCACCAAAGTCAAACCACCTCTCACTTCACCCATCCCTCACCTCACATCACTCACCCATCACACCCATCACCTCTCCTTATCTCCCTCTCTCTCTCTTTCTCTTTTATCACACCAACTCCAAGCAACCAAGAGAGAGCCCACACGTCCAAGCTTCCTAAGAGAGAAAAGTGATTTTTGGTGGCCCACTTTCCATCCCAAGATCTCTCATCCTAGCCCTTGATTTCCAATCTCCACCGTCAAAGAGGAGCACAAGAAGGTTGGCTTTCCAACGGACCAAGAAGATCGCTAGGTGGGTAATCTTTGATTTTTACCCTTGATTTCGTGATTCAAGGGCCCACATGTAGTGGGACCCGTTTGATGTATGATTGGAAATATGGATGGGAGGGCTCATAGTGGCGGAGCCCTCCATGCACGTGTGTTCCTCTCTCTCTCTCTCTCTCTCTCTCTCTCTCTCTCTCTCTCTCTCTCTCTCTCTCTCTCTCTCTCTCTCTCCCCTTCATTTCATTATTTTGTGGCCCACATGATGTGCATGTGGAATTTAAACCGTCCATCAAGTGGACCCTATGGCCATCCAAGCCATATGGGACCCACCTGATGGTGATAGGAAAGCACAAATATCAGATTTAATGGGTGGGCCACGTCCACGTAGGGCCAACCCTATTATGTGTTCAACCCGAAACCGTCCAGCGTCTGGGACGCTGGACGTCAGTAAAAGAAAACAAAAAAAAAAAAAAAAATTTGGCGGGCCACTTGTGCAGGCCCCGCCTTGAGGTAGGTTCTTAATCCAAGCCGTCCATTCCACTCCTTAGCTCATTTTAGACGTCGAGCCCAAAAATGAGGCCAATCCAATCATTTTGTGGCCGTGGCGTTAAGAATTCTAGTGCTTCTTTTGAGACTCGGGAAAAGTGATTGCTGGGGTCCACCAGGAGCTTAGATCCGCCTGAAACTTGATATAGACCCTTAACCTTGTGGAGCTCACGCAATGGACGGGCTGGATCTTGCTGATGCGGGCCCCACAGGTGGGAATGCAAAAAAAAAAAAAAAAAAAAAAAAAAAAAAAGAAGCAACAGCTGTTGCTGCTGCTCTGACAGGCGCAGGCCGCGCCAGCGCTGGCGGGCGGGCGGACGCCAGGGAGCCCACGGCCCCACGTGTGGGCCTCACTTTGATGTTTATTTTCTATCTAACCCGTCCATATGGTGGGCCCCTACCTTAAGCAGGTCCCATCCAAAAATCAACTTGATCCAGATCTCAGGTGGCCCACACCACAAGAAACAGCGGTGATTGAACTCTACCATTGAAACCCTTTTTTGGGCCCACGGAAGTTTTGAATCAATCTGATATTTGTATTTCCCCTTCATCCAGGTCCGTACGACCTTATCAACCGATTAGATGAAAAATATATGTTATGGTGGGCCCCACGTGGGAGCCCACAGTGATGTATGTATTGTACTGCCACCGTCCTGGCGGACGGTGGAGTCCACAGTGATGTATGTGTTGTAATGCCACCGTCCAGTGGACGGTGGAGCCTACGGTGATGCATGTGTTTTATTCATACTGTCCAACGACAGTGGGACCCACCATGATGCATGTGCTACATCAAAACTGTCCACCCATTTTGAGAGCTCATTTTATGACATGAGTCAGATCTATGGTTCAAGTGGGCCCACCTTGGTATGTGTATAGGGCCCATGTTAATTTATTTGTGGCCATTCATTGAGGCCCACCTTGGTTTATATAAGGCCCAAGTGTTTTAGGCCCACCTTATCATATTTTTTGCCGTTGTTGAGGCCCACCTGGATATGTATTTATGGCCGTTGTTGAGGCCCACCTGGATGAGTACTTATGGCCTTGTTGAGGCCCACTTGGATGTGTATTTATGGCCGTTGTTGAGGCCCACCTTGATGTATATATGGCCCGTGTGTCTAGGCCCATTCAATGTAATTGTGGCCCATGTTACGAGGCCCATTGTGATGTTTTCAAAGGCCCATGGGTTATGGCCCATTGCAATGTACATAAGGCCCACTAATGCGACCCACTTGATTTATGAAAGGCCCATATGAGGCAGCCCATCTGATGTATTTGAGGACTTTGGGTCAAGGCCCAATGAGTTGTGTATCGATCCATTGCAATATGTGATTCCCTATGGTTTGTGTAATGATACTCTATGGTGGGCTATGCCTTGGGAGCAATGTTGGTTTGACGTCCACATTGTAAGTACAGTGTTGGTTAAATGTCCGCATTGTAACTCTCCTTAGGGCCCATTGATAGGCCCGTACTTGTTGTGTGTAAGCCGTCTATGCCCATCTGCGTTGAAAAGATAGTTCATTACTTTATAAAATACTTAGTATAATCTCATCATTCATGATCATACGCATCATATGCATGCTTGAGATGAGGGGTGACTGATCATAGCATATGCCTTCGGGCAGACTGTTACGGGCTCCTTGATAGGCGGAGTTGCCCTGCATGAGCGCATGGTTTACGCAGGACTGTTGCATGACTGGTAGTGTGACTCATGCACTTGCATTGTGTGATTGTAGTTACTGTATGCCCTAGCGATACCAGGGCCATAGCCTCCACAGACACATCGTGGGTGGCTGGATTGGATACCGGAAATGTTTGGTTCTAGCATACGGGCGCCATAGATGTCCCTGGGTGAAAATCCTTAAACCCGATGGTACCAGAGGATGACTCCAACGTCGAGACCGAGTGGATGTACGAGCGCATGAGGGCCGAATACCAGGAGGCCGCGTCTCACACTGTGTCGTGGTCGGTTGGAAAGGGGTGTGACCTTACCCGCCTGAGTGAGGGGGCAATTTCTAGGTTGAGTTTGACCAGCTTGAGGAATCGGTCTGCTATCGACGAGCCGGGCCCGATATTGGCAGGCGGATAGTGAGGTCTCTTTCGCTCTTCCAGTTGTGCGTCCGGATAGGGACGGCAAGCTGGCGTAGAGTGTACTAGACCCCGGTGATTATCCAGACTGATAACTGTATTGACATGAGGATTGGCATACTTGAGCTGCATTATGCATCGCATGGATATGTGTACTTATGGGTACTGGCACGCTTGCTTTGCATCTCGCATATGACATTTGGCTACATAGGCCTCGCATCGCATGGTCTTGGTATGACCGACAGCATTCATGCCTTGCATTACATAGCTTTAGTATAAGCCGATAGCATTCATGGACTTACCGCATATTTCCGCATTACTCTGATATTGTACACTTGGCACTCGCCTTACACACACTTACACCACCCTCTAAGCTTTCCATAAGCTTATGCACGATTGATGCGTGCAGGTGGCGTTAGGTTGCAGCAGCGTTGAGCTTGGAGCGTGCAGCAGTCTTCTGGAGCTTTTGTTATTTTCAGTATATTGTATTTTCCTTTAATACGCCTTGTACTCAAAAGTTTTTGATCATAGTGGATTTTGTGATGGTGTTCTTGTGGTTATTGTTCGTGGGTTATGCTTGTGGTTATGCTCATTACGAATCAAATTGATTATTAGAAATCCTCCTTGTAGCATCCCAGGATCGGAACCTGGCGTATGGGCGCTGGGAGCCGAGAATGGGGTTCTACGGAGGCTGTCGGCGCCGGATTCGGCGATCGGGAATTTTGTGAGCCCGGTCTCCGAGTTTGGGGCGTGACACCTGGTTTGTATTGACGGGGCTACGGTACTTGGGATAGGAGACATTACACTTCCTCACATTTGGTATATTTTAGAACTGTACTTGTAATTATTTAACCTGGTAATGTTATCACACTCTGGAGACTCATCATAGTTTATATATTTTATCTATCTATCACAGTCTTCCGCTTGCAAATTTAACTGTCTCTGGAGTATGATATGTTGTTTTGGCTTAATCTCACTCATGTTCAATGCACGAATACAGTCAACATTCAATCATCATTCATTTTGTTGCATAAGTGATGTTCTGGAACTCGGGAGTTGAGTTTATGCTCGACCCCCAATTTTCAGGGCGTTACAGGTTGCCGGGGCTGTTACACATAATCGTTACACCACTCTCCCATCACCTTTTTAACGGTTCATCACTAAATTGATACAGGCCTAGTTCATACTCTATACACCGCGGCAAGACTCGTCGCCTCACTGCAAATTCAGAGTATACTCGAGGTCACTACAAAGGGCTCGTCACCAATCAGTGTAGGCCGACAGTTCGAATATAGTGTCCCATACCACCATAATCGGCTCACGAGTCTGGTTGCTCAATGGACACTACGGGGTGGCACGTGGCCCCAGCGTAGGCCGACAGCTCGACCACGGTGTCCCATACCACCATACCTGGCTCATGAGTCTTAGCGGATCGAGGTACCATGGTTAACGGGATTTCACTATTAAGTTTGGTACCCTGGGTTCAAGTAGTAGCATCCAAACATGGTGAACATACATTAGACACATCGGGTTGCTTGACAAGTCAGAATAGCACAAGCGCACAATCAACTGAACGACATGAAGTGCATAAGCACTTCGTGTGGCCCAACCACGGTCGCCAACCGAAGTAGACTCGGGTTCATCAGACACATCCTACGTGGCGAAATGAATCTCAACCACGAATTCAATTTCATTACCGATTATCTGGACTATAATCATAGCCCCAATCACAATCAATCCTTATTCAGAAGCATGTGGAGTAAAGCATAATAATCAAAGTAATTCAGGCATGTTAACAAACATGTCATAAAGTATGTTACAAAGCACAATATAAACAAGAAATACAAACACATATGTTTCTTAGTAAGCGATTAAATTAAACAACCAATCATAGAGGAAATCATATACGTTCCTAAGGTAGTTGAGAATCTCATCTCAACACCCACCTAAAGCACCATCATCCAAGCACTTACTCTCACAAACATTTTCACAAACACTTAGAATACACTATTTCAACATACATAGCGTATACTAGCAAAAACATGTATTAGGGCGAACCCTTTTACCAAGTAAGTATTATACACATATATAATATGTTCATACACCAAATAATCATGGCAAACACATTTCCAAAATTTATACGTATACGGTACTTTCTACAAATACCTAGAATACACAAAATTTCATATTCTTCGTATTTAATCGAAACGAAAAACAGACAGCACTTTGTACATGTGCAATTGTATGCAGATCATGAATCTATCATTATCTGACATTGAAAGCATTGAAAACCATAACCTATACACCTAAAGTCCGCACCTTTTGTCGTAGAATCGTAACGAATTCGATAGGTTTGCTAAACCTTCGTATACGGCAGTTTGGCCACCTATAGAACGAAATAGGTTAGCTATTTCATAACCTACAACTATTAAAACCCCAAATCACTTTAGGGGTAGGGTTTCTTACCTAAAAATTACGCCGGAATCGCCGGGAAAGCGATTAGAACGAGGTGGTTGAACTTGTAGAATGACAGAGGAGAATGCAGGGAGGTTCTCCCACTTCTCTCACACTTTCTCTCTCCTCTCCTAGGGTTTTTTCTCAAATTCGTATGGCTGGATGAGAGAGGGTTTTAAGGTCCTTATATAGCCTAAAACCTCACCGAAATAGACTTCGGGTCAAGGTATACTTAGGTTATAACCAAAGTGGGTCAATTTCAGCTCAACGGAGGACTTTTGGCGGCCCCCCTTGAGCCAAAGGTCGGACTTAAGCTTACTAACACTGGATCTAGGTATGGCTAGGTTTTCGTTCTAGTAGGGTTCTCAGATCACGCGTGGCGGACCAGTTTCAGTTCAACGGTCAGCGGATCTCGATCGGAGATTCTGAGTACATGGATATGTTTGGCGAAATATCCCTGATCCGAGGGTATAATTTGGTCTAATTCTGATGGTCTGGTTGCTTAATACTGATCCGCAAGCGACAAGTCACAGATTTATTTATTTTGAATTTAATTTAGAACTATTTTCACATTTCTCACACTCCCCGCTCCGAGCTCAAGCGAATAGCGCTGGGACACTATCTAGATTTGATTTCCGAGATGGTTGTCAAGCCCAGCAAGGCGGTCCTAATTCCTTAACTTCATGTTAATCGGACTTCCGACGTGCGGTCCAGATCTGATACGGAGTTTCGATGTGCTCCCTAGAGCAACTGGTTAATGAGATTGATCCGAGATTTTAGGGTAACCTAGCGTTAATGATTCTACAAGTTTTGGGTCTTGCAGATCGTATTTAAAGTGATGGTGCTAATTTCACAGGTACTCTAGTTTAACACTAGCTAATTCTCGCCTAATTTCTAAAGGATTTAGTCCTATATGATTTCTGTCTGAGGTGGTACCTGGGCCTTTGTAGTTTGTATATAAAGTGATCCAAGTTATAATACTTAGCTAGTTTACGATAGTGTCTAGGGTGAAAGTACTTAGAAAAATTAAAAGAACAAAGTGGTGAAGGGTGGGATTTGTAAAGAAAATGGGTTCAAAAGCGGTTTTAGACTTTAGGATTGAGTTCTGACAAGTTAATAAGGTATTAGGATCGACCCATTGCCTAAGGACGTCTAATTCCAGGTTGGTAAAAATCCGGGATGTTACAATCTACCCCCCTTAAAATAAAATTTCGTCCCCGAAATTGCCTAAGGGTAATAAGGAAAGATTTAATTATTTCTTTGCCTAAGTTTTATTGCGTAGGTTATATACTAGCCTGGTTCATTTTAGTCTACCCCCCTTAAAACTTATTTCTTTATCCATTTCCCATATCCTGATGGTTTTCTACAATTTATTTTTTTACCTATTTGGAGTCTTGACGACGATTCCCAACAATTTAGAGTAAGATAGTTGTTTTCAATATTTGACCAACACGGAGAGACGGTTATAGTGGGCTTGATCCCGATACATCGATCATCTACCGGGCCAGGGTAGAAAGCTCATCGTATCCCTTCCGAATCCTGGTGGATCCTGGTCTTCTGCTCGGCCAAGCAGTGAGTCCATTGGTAGTCGCCCAGGATTGAGAATTGGGTCAAGCCGCGAATGCTTCGCAGTTGTATATTTCAGTAACTCCGTAGACCGATCACTCTAAAAACTTAGGGAATGCCCATCACAGAAAGGTTCAAATGTCCTATTTCTCGGGTTGCCCTTTAGGTCTTGGTCTAAGAAAATCCTCGTCTCATTCTATGTCCGAGATAGGGTAGCTCATCTATTTAGTGACCTGTCTTTACATATAGTCTGGATCAACTCCATTCGATCCTGGGCCAGTGGGGCAAGGGTCCACCATGCTTTCGCGGCGCCACCCAGATCAAAGAGGTGTATTGATTTAACCTAGCTACATCTATCGGTCTCTGGCATTCTCTAATGTAACCGGTAGTCTAGTCTTAATTTAGGAGTAGTGGAAATCCATAGGTGTAGTCTAAAGTCTATGCTTATACGCTAGATGATTTCACATCATTTCTAATACAGGAAGGGTTTTATCACTTAGGGTCAAAGTTGTCTAATTGGAACTGAGTTGTCTGTACCTGACGCTCGAGCATTTCACATATGCTCATTCAAACTAAGAGGGTCCTAAGGTTCACATTATAAATTTGTTGGATTTCCTACACGGTCAGGCTTGTCGAAATCTAGGAGCATCGCTCTAGGTCCAAAACTCTAGGGCCTATTGTCTTAAATGGGACTGCATTGCTAATCTCACTTCGGGATTGGGAATGGCATGTTTGGTAGGAGGGTGGGTGGGATAAGAATTAATTTTATAGGCTTTGGAAAATGAGCCTGGTGTTGGAAAAGTGTGAAATGGGATTTCCAAATCCCAAGATAATGAATTTCTAAGTGTAATTTGAAAGGAAAATACGGGATTTACGCTTAACTGCATACATTTCAAACATAGTATCGGAAACCATAGGATACACCCAATCTAGGGACCATACCTTACACATACATTTATTGTTACTTATACAATTCTATCCACCTAACTCACCTAATGCAGTTGGCCGAACGGTCCCTAAACGTCCTCAAACATCTAAAACATTCTACCAACTACTGCACCCATCAACATGAAAACAAAAACATCCAAAGACGGTAACCCATGCAAACTACAAGACAACAATATGGATGATTAGACCTCCAAGAAAATGGTCATACTAAGCTCGGACAGAGCCATGGAAAAGTGAAGAAAAAGTGATAGAGAGAGAGAGAGAAAAGGCTGGAGGTTTGGTTTCCCACGGATTGGAGCCTCAACAGATATTGTGGAGGCCCAAAGGATAGTGATTTGAGAAGGAAAATGAAGAGATGGGTTAGGTTGAGAGGTGTGTACGATCTTGAGCCACAAATGGGAGTGTAAGAGCTCAAATGTGAGACAACAGAGAGGGTAGGGAGGTAGGGATTACTGTGAACGATGGATATGGGTGGGTTGTGGCCGAAAATGATAGATCGGACGATTGGGAGACAGATTTGAGAGAGAGGACAGTAAGTTTAAAGAGAAATGAGAGCTTGGAGGTGCTTTGAGAGGGAGGGGGCAAAAAGGAGCAAAAACAGGGGTCCCCACAAAATTTGGTGGGCACCACACGTGCCTAGGGGTCAGGCTGACCCTGACCAGCACCGGCCCGACCAGCCCGGCCCGACCTAACCACGATTGACCGCGGTGACCGCAGTTCCGCCGCGGTCCACCGGACCAGCCGCGGTGCCTCCGCGGTAGGGCGGTGTTCACCACCCTCCCATGGTGCCAATGGTACCCGGTCTGTCCCGGGTCCCCCCCGAATTTCATAGTGTGGCCCCCGACTCCATTTGAGGCATTTTTTAGGCCAATTTGTAAACTGAAATGAGTTTATATGACATGTGACATATGATTTTGGGGTAGGAGGAGCTAATCTATCCAAATAACCCATTTATTTAGTTAGATTACAAAAGGTTAAGGGTAAAAACCCATTTTATCCAATTATTTTCTATTTATGGTAAGTTTTAGTTTCGGTATTGTTCTTATTCATTTATACCCTAGGATTGGTGTGTATTATGAATGTGCTTAAAAAGAAATGAAGAATACAGTGGTGGAGGGTGAGATTTTGAAGGAATTGGATAAAAAGGGGTTCTAGGCTTTGAGATGAAGTGTAAGGTGTTGTGGTTGACCCACAACCTAAAGGCATTCGTTTATAGGGAATGACTCAAACCCGTCGACTGACGGCCGACTTAGGTTGTTTCACGCGACCAAAGATACATTGTGGACTAAATTGCCGTATAGTCTCACCTGTCGGCGAAACTTGGGATTCGAATATGGTTTCTAGGTTTTATCGCCCCATTCCTAATTCAGAGTACGTTAGAGTGCGTCATGTTACCATAACCCAGGCCCGGTTTAATCCAAATCATGCTCTGATACCATCTTGTAACGCCCTGAAAATCGGGGGTCGAGCAAAGCTCAGCTCCCGAGTTCGAACGCATCACTTATGCAACACAGATAATGATGATTATGATGAGAGCATTGAAACATGAATGGGATTATACCAAAACAACATATTATACTCCAGAGACAGTTAAATTGCAAGCGAAGGTCTGTGTGTTAGATACATAAAAGATATAAACTATGGTAAGTCTCCAGAGTGTGATAAGGTTACCAGGTTAATGAATTACAAGTACAATTTCAAATTATACCAAATGTGTAGTGTTATCTAGCCAACATCCCTGTAATCTAGTCAATCAAGACACGGCTCACTTGAAGCCGTCAGCATACAACATATACGAACAAACATCATTGTCATCATAAAGGTCTGGCTCCGCCTCAGGAGTAGCGTCGCCATCTGCAATCAGACAAAGTCTGGTGGGTGTTCGGAACACCGTCCCGTAACGTGGGAGTGAGTGATCAACTCAGTGGAACAATAAAGCATAGGTTAACATGTTATTAATTCAGTCAAGCAGTAATGATAAAGCAGTACAATCAAACACTCCTAACTACTCTTATTAATGCAAGTATGAATGCAGTCATGATGCATGCCCTCACCGACATACTCTCTCATGCGACACCATCTTACGTTCGCGGCATGCTTGCATTCCTCAGTGCTCCACATCTTCCAGGCACATGCAGTGCAATGATGAGCATGATTACCGAGTTGTTATTAGACCATTTCAAACAGCAGGATTGGAAAACTAAGGTACCTCCCTTGTATCATTCCCAAACATGATCCATTCTAGGGTCGTCAAACCTAGATAATCTCATACGATAGTGTGGTTCTAGGGCGCTGCAAAGGCTGCAGGGCTGTTACACATAATCGTTACACCACTCCCCATCACCTTTTTAATGGTTCATCACTAAATTGATACAGGCCTAGTTCATACTCTATACACCGTGGCAAAACTCGTCGCCTTACCGTAAATTCAGAGTATGCTCGAGGTCACTACAAAGGGCTCGTCACCAATCAGTGTAGGCCGACAGCTCGAATATAGTGTCCCATACCACCATAATCGGCTCACGAGTCTGGTTGCTCAATGGACACTACGGGGAGGCACGTGGCCTCAGCGTAGGCCGACAGCTTGACCACAGTGTCCCATACCACCATGCCCGGCTCATGAGTCTTAGCGGATCCAGGTACCATGGTTAATGGGATTTCACTGGTAAGTTTGGTACCCTAGGTTCAAGCAGTAGCATCCAAACATGGTGAACATATATTAGGACACATCGGGTTGCTTGACGAGTCAGACTAGCACAAGCGCACAAGCGCACAATCAACTGAACGACATGAAGTGCATAAGCACTTCGTGTGGTCCAACCACTGTCGCCAACCGAAATACGACTCGGGTTCGTCAGACACATCCTACGTGGCGAAATGAATCTCAACCACGAATTCAATTCCGTTACCGATTGTCTGGACTATAATCATAGCCCCAATCACAATCAATCCTTATTCAGAAGCATATGGAGTAAAGCATAATAATCAAAGTAATTCAGGCATGCTAACAAACATGTCATAAAGCATGTTACAAAGCCCAATATAAACAAGAAATACAAACACATATGTTTCATAGTAAGCGATTAAATTAAACAACCAATCATAGAGGAAATCATATACGTTCCTAAGGTAGTTGAGAATCTCATCTCAACACCCACCTAAAGCACCATCATCCAAGCACTTACTCTCACAAGCATTTTCACAAACACTTAGAATACACTATTTCAACATACATAGCGTATACTAGCAAAAACATGTATTAGGGCGAACCCTTTTGCCAAGTAAGTATTATACACATATATAATATGTTCATACACCAAATAATCATGGCAAACACATTTTCAAAATTTATACGTATACGGTACTTTCTACAAATACCTAGAATACACAAAATTTCATATTCTTCGTATTTAATCGAAACGGAAAAACAGACAGCACTTTGTGCATGTGCAATTGCATGCAGATCATGAATCTATCATTATCTGACATTGAAAGCATTGAAAACTATAACCTATACACCTAAAGTCCGCACTTTTTATCGTAGAATCGTAACGAATTCGATAGGTTTGTTAAACCTTCGTATACGGCAGTTTGGCCACCTATAGAACGAAATAGGTTAGCTATTTCATAACCTACAACTACCAAAACCCCAAATCAGTTTAGGGTTAGGGTTTCTTACCTAGAAATGAGGCCGGAATCGCTAGAAAAGCGATTAGAACGAGGTGGTTGAACTTGTAGAATGACAGGGGAGAATAGCAGGGAGGTTCTCCCACTTCTCTCACACTTTCTCTCTCCTCTCCTAGGGTTTTTTCTCAAATTCGTATGGCTGGATGAGAGAGGGTTTTAAGATCTTTATATAGCCTAAAACCTCACTGAAATAGACTTCAGGTCAAGGTATATTTAGGTTATAACCAAAGTAGGTCAGTTTCAGCTCAACGGAGGACTTTTGGCGGCCCCCCTTGAGCCAAAGGTCGGACTTAAGCTTACTAACACTGGATCTAGGTATGGCTAGGTTTTCGTTCTAGTAGGGTTCTCAGATCACGCGTGGCGGACCAGTTTCAGTTCAACGGTCAGCGGATCTCGATCGGAGATTCCGAGTACATGGATATGTTTGGCGAAATATCCCTGATCCGAGGGTATAATTTGGTCTGATTCTGACGGTCTGGTTGCTTAATACTGATCCGCAAGCGACAAGTCTCAGATTTATTTATTTTGAATTTAATTTAGAACTATTTTCACATTTCTCACACTCCCCGCTCCGAGCTCAAGCGAATAGCGCTAGGACACTATCTAGATTTGATTTCCGAGATGGTTGTCAAGCCCAGCAAGGCGGTCCTAATTCCTTAACTTCATGTTAATCGGACTTCCGACGTGCGGTCCAGATCTGATACGGAGTTTCGATGTGCTCCCGAGAGCAACTGGTTAATGAGATTGATCCGAGATTTTAGGGTAACCTAGCGTTAATGATTCTACAAGTTTTGGGTCTTGCAGATCGTATTTAAAGTGATTGGTGCTAATTTTACAGGTACTCTAGTTTAACACTAGCTAATTCTCGCCTAATTTCTAAAGGATTTAGTCCTATATGATTTCTGTCTGAGGTGGTACCTGGGCCTTTGTAGTTTGTATATAAAGTGATCCAAGTTATAATACTTAGCTAGTTTACGATAGTGTATAGGGTGAAAGTACTTAGAAAAATTAAAAGAACAAGGTGGTGAAGGGTGGGATTTGTGAAGGAAATGGGTTCAAAAGCGGTTTTAGACTTTGGATTGAGTTCTGACAAGTTAATAAGGTGTTAGGATCGACTCATTACCTAAGGATGTCTAATTCCAGGTTGGCAAAAATCCGGGATGTTACAATCTACCCCCCTTAAAACAAAATTTCGGATCTGAGAACCTTACTTGAACGAAAACCGTCGGGCTTTAGGAGTTGCGCCCAACGTGAAAAGAGCTTGGAATAATTAAGGCAACGGTTTGGTGAAGCCAAATAGGACACTTACTATTTTTAGCCGAAAACCTTGCGCACTAGTAGACATCACGACCGTCTATAAATAGTAAGTTTACTATTTATAGTAAGTCTCGAATTCTAGGAGTTTTAGTTGTAGTTTGATTATGATTTCTTTCCCATTACTTAGTACCCTTATTTAAAGGGTTGTGAACTCATTTTTATGCATTCATTAATCTATTTCAAATTTATTAGAATTTATTTATATTTTCTGCTCTCTTTTCTCGTGGATTCGAGAAAGTCCCTGTGAGGAGTCCATAGAAATTTCGTGGATTCGGAATAGTTATCCTCTTGAGGAAGACGGTGCTCGACCTCACGTTCTCCCCTGCGTCAGTTTGGTATCAAAGCGAGGTTTCTACTCGGATCGATGACTTCTAACGACGAGTCAGGCAATAATCCCATAGGCGGTGCTCTAGGGAATTTGCCTTTAACGGCGGCAACTTTTCAAGCAGCGCAGCAAGAGAATCGGTAAGCCATGCAAGGGCTGCAGGCTTCCATGGACCGCATAGCGAATCTCTTGGCAGCAACCCTAGGGCAACTACGTGTTCCTGGTGGTAATCCTCAACCGCCAATTGCTGAGACTCGTAATTGGCCTAATCAAAGGATAATACCGGCAGTGCATCCAAGGGTCATGCCTGAGGACGGGGGCTCCAGTGAGGAGGAGATCGACGACATAATCTTCCAACACCCCAGACCAGGCGGCGATCGAGTAGATCGAGAATTCAAGATACGGGTTGATATTCCTAACTTCAATGGTCAACTACACATTGAGGATTTCCTCGATTGGCTTTCTGAAGTTGAGCGATTTTTTGACTATATGGACATCCCTGAAGCAAAGAAGGTCAAGCTGGTGGCCTACAAGTTGAAAGGAGGAGCGTCAGCTTGGTGGGAACAACTGTAACTCGCACGAACCAGGCAGATGAAAGAACCAATCCACACATGGCAGCGAATGAAGTAGCTACTACGCGCCCGATTCTTTCCTAGCGATTACGATCAGGTATTATTCCAACAATACCAAAATTGTCGACAGGGTAGTCGGTCAGTGAGAGAGTACACAGAAGAATTTTACCGCCTGGCGGCGCGTAATGATTTGGTCGAGACTGAATTATTGCAGCAAGTAGCCCGATTCAACGGTGGATTGCGTATGGCGATTCAAGATCGGGTCCAGATGCAGTCCGTCTGGACGATAAATGATGCGATCAAGTTGGCTACTCGGGCAGAAGTGCAACTTGAACGTCTTAACACACGTACCTATCCTACTGCAAGGATTACTGCGGCAGGTCCACCTCAGGGAGCTCCACAGCCTAAGGGGAAGGAGCCCGTAGGAGCACTCAGTCAACCTCCTACGTCTGAGAACCGAGATCAGGAAAGCGGGCAAGCTAGACCCCGAAGGGGAGTCTCAACTGCTGCTGGTCCAAGTAGAATTTCGAACCCTTATGCTCGACCAAGGCCCGACAGCTGCTATCGTTGTGGCCGGTCCGGCCACCTGTCAAATACTTGTCCCCAGCAAAAAGTGGAAAACCTCGCCATTAATGATGGTAGTGCTGATAACGCTTATGAAGATCCAGATATTGAAGAACGAAGCATACCGCCGAGGACGAGGTAGATGATTTAGATTGGGTTCAGCAAGATCACGGCGAGTCATTCGTCGTGAGGCGGCTATTATATGCGCCAAGAAAAGAAGTGCATCCACAGCGGCATAACATCTTCCGCACTAGGTGTACGGTGAATCGAAAGGTTTGTGACGTGATCATCGACAGTGGAAGCAGCGAGAACATCGTCTCCAGGGGCATGGTGAAAAAATTGCAATTGAAAAAAGAGCGTCATCCCTCTCCATATACAATCGGTTGGATCAAGAAGGTCAGCGAAACAAAGGTAACTGAACGGTGCACCATATCTTTTCAATTGGCAAACATTATAAGATGAAGTAGTATGCGATGTGGTTGACACATGAAAGCATGTCACATACTACTCGGTCGACCCTGGCAATCTGACCGTGACGCCACTCATAAAGGGCGAGCGAGATAACATAATATCTTCGTCAACGGACGGTCGGAAGACCATATTGGCCCTATGGATCCAGAAGGACCACCTGAAACTTCTAAAGTGGAGGGTCGTTTCTCTTAACCATTCGGGACTTCGGAAGAATCTAAAGAAACAGGACAGACTTATGCATTAATTGTAGAAGGGGAAGAACTTGAGCCTACCATCATCCCTGAAAGACTAAGGCCTTGTTACATGAATTTCCAAGAAATCTGGCCCGAGGACCTTCCTGATGGGTTACCTCCTATGCGAGATATCCAACACCATATCGACCTTGTCCCTGGGTCCAGTTTACCTAATCGTCCTCATTATCGAATGAGCCGAATGAGTGCGAGATCTGCAGAGGGATAAGTGGAGGAACTGATCCGTAAGGGTCTTATTTGAGAAAGCATAAGTTCATATGTTGTACCAGCTCTGCTAACTCCAAAGAAAGATGGGAGTTGACGCATGTGTGTCGACAGCTGGGCATCAATAAGATCACCATAAAATACAGGTTTCCTATACCACGGTGGATGATATGTTAGATATGCTAGAAGGCACAAAAATATTCTCTAAATTGGACTAAGG
Source organism: Magnolia officinalis (assembly GCA_021015155.1). NCBI lineage: Eukaryota > Viridiplantae > Streptophyta > Magnoliopsida > Magnoliales > Magnoliaceae > Magnolia > Magnolia officinalis. The sequence continues at coordinate 10,204 of JAJHSJ010001061.1, read as the reverse complement.
AGCGGCTACCATCAGATTCGAATACGGCTGGGTGGGAGGTGATGAGTGGAAAACAGCCTTCAAGACCAAGGAAGGTGTACGAATGGATGGTCATGCCTTTCGGTCTTTCTAATGCGCCTAGCACATTCATGAAGTTGATGAACTAAGTTCTGAAACCTTTCATTGGGCGGTTCGTTGTGGTTTATTTTGATGATATTTTGATATACAGTCAAGACGAAACCACCCATATGGAGCACCTCAAGAAGGTCCTTCAAGTGCTCACTGAAAATAACCGATACCTCAATTTAAAAAAGTGTAGTTTTATGACTGATAGCCTATTGTTTCGGGTTTGCGGTTACATCCACAGCAGGCATTTGAGTGGATGAGGAAAAGGTGAAGAAGACAATCAGAGAATGGCCGGTTCCAAAAAATATTCACGAAGTGTGGAGTTTCCATGGACTAGCGACATTCTATCGTCGGTTCGTGAAAAATTTCAGTAGCATTGTGTCACCGATCACATATTGCATGAAGAAAGGGCAGTTTCAGTAGACTGATGAAGCCGACAGGAGCTTTGCCGAAATCAAGCGCACATTATCCACGACCCCGATTCTTGTACTTCCCAACTTCGACAAACTGTTTGAAGTCGAATGTGATGCCTCATATGTCGGGATTGGAGGAGTTTTGTCTCAAGAAGGTAGGCCGGTAGCCTTCTACAATGAGAAACTTAGTGATGCACGGAAGAAGTGATCTACATATGAGATCGAGTTGTACGTGGTAGTCCAGGCACTGCGACACTGGCGACATTATTTGATTTAAAGGGAATTCATACTTTACACGAACCATCAACCCTCAAATTTATTAATAGTCAAGCTAACATTAACCGTGTGCATGCTAGATGGATCTCGTTTTTACAGGAATTCACATTTGGCTAAAGTATAAGTCAGGGCAACAGAACAAAGTAGCTGATGCGCTGAGTCGCTGTGCAACTTTGCTAGTCACTATGAGCAATGAAGTTATCGCCGTGCAACTTTGTATATAAAGACATATATGCCGACGACGACGACTTCAAGGACGCATGGGTTAGATGTCAGGAAGGTCACCCCGGTAACTTACATATATAAGACGAGTTTCTTTTTAAGGGAAATCGACTATGTATCCCAAAGAGTTTGCTAAGGGAACAGATAATCTAAGAGCTACATGGAGGTAGCCTCAGTGGACACCTTGGGCGAGACAAGACGCGAGCTCTTGTGAAAGAACGGTATTACTGGCCGCAATTGGTACGTGATGTGGGAAAGGCAGTCCAACATTGTTATATTTGTCAGACTTCCAAGGGGCAATCTCATAGTACTGGCCTCTACACCCCGTTACCCGTGCCTGACGGCCCTTGGGAGGATTTATCTATGGACTTTGTGCTGGTCTCTGCGACTGGCTGGCGGCATTTACATGGTGGTCGTAGTAGATCGTTTTCCAAGTGACGCACTTTATTCCATGCAAGAAGACTCTCGATGCACACACGTGGCGAATCTATTCTTCTGATAAATTGTGCGGCTACATGGGGTTCCCAAGACTATTACTTCTGACCATGACACGAAGTTCATAAGCCACTTTTGGCGGACTTTGTGGACTCGATTCGATACACGCCTTCAGTTCAGCAGCGCGTACCACCACAGACTGACGGTCAAACTGAGGTTGTGAATCGCACATTGGGAAACCTCCTTCGATGTATTTCAGGAGAAAAACCGAAGCAATGGAATTTGGCCTTGTCTCAAGCGGAGTTTGCATTCAACAACATGGTGAACAGCTCGACAGGGAAATCCTCGTTCTAGGTTATTTACGGATGAGTACCTCGCCATACACTAGACTTGGTCTCTCTGCCCAAGCTCTCAGGCATGAGCATTGCAGCAGAACATATGGCAGACAAAATCATGGGCATTCATGCGGAGGTACAGAACAAGCTACATGCCTCGAACGAAAAGTACAAGGAGCAAGCGGACAAGTATCGACGACAGAAAGTGTTCGAGGTGGGCGACCAAGTAATGGTCCATCTGCGCAAAGAAAGATTTCCAACTGGAACGTACAGCAAGTTGAAGAATAAAAAGATTGGACCGGTACCAATCATCCGAAAGATCAATGACAACGCTTATGTTGTTGATCTTCGAGATGATATGGCGATCTCACGGACTTTCAATGTTGCGGACCTGACCAAGTATCATGAACCAGCGCATAATGATAACTCATGGATGAGTTCTTTTGAAGTGGAAGAGACTGATGTAGAGCGGGTCGCGGACAATTACATGGCAAAGATGGATCAGAAAAGGCCCAGTCGGCGACAGAAGTGATCTGGACCATCAGACCTTCAATCAGGCGTATCTCGCAATCCGGGATGAGTTAGCCAACGTAAAATATATGATTTTGGGGTAGAACGAGCTACTTTAGCCAACCAACCTCTCTATGCCGGGTTGTGGTGCTCGAAATTGTGAGAAACCCCTGATTCGACGGTCGTTTCCCTATTTCAATTTCATTTTTACTATAAATAGTAAGTTTTAGTTTGACTATAACTCTTCATTTGTCGGGCTTTAGGAGTTGCGCCCAACGTGAAAAGAGCTTAGAATAATTAGGGGAACGGTTGGTGAAGCCAAATAGGACACTTACTATTTTGGCCGAAAACCTTGCGCACTAGTAGACATCACGACCGTCTATAAATAGTAAGTTTACTATTTATAGTAAGTCGCGAATTCTAGGCGTTTTAGTTGTAGTTTGATTATGATTTCTTTCCCATTGCTTAGTACCCCTATTTAAAGGGTTGTGAACTCATTTTATGCATTCATTAATCTATTTCGAATTTATTAGAATTTATTTCTATTTTCTGCTCTCTTTTCTCGTGGATTCGAGAGTCTCTGTGAAGAGTACAGAGAAGTTCCGTGGATTTGGAATAGTTATCCTCTTGAGGAAGACGGTGCTCGACCTCACGTTCTCCCTTGCATCAAACGGACCTCAAATACGGGCTGCATATACATCACATTGGGCCTCAAACATGGGCTGAATGCATATCACAATAGGCCTCAACTACGGGTCACATATACATCATATAGATCTCGACAATCAGCCTCGGCAATCGAAATCGGCCTCAACAATCGAAATCAGCCTCAACAATCGAAATCGACACTCGGAATCGGCCTCGATACTCGGCCCGACAATCGGTATTAGCCTATACAATCGGCCTCGACAATCGGAATCGGCCTATACAATTGACCTCGACAATCGAAATCGGCCTCGATACTCGGCCTCGACGATCGGAATCGGCCTATACAATCAGCCTCGACAATCATAATCGATCTCAATACTTGGCCTCGACAATTTGAATCGGCCTCGATACTCGGCCTCAATAATCGGAATCGGCCTCGACAATCGGAATCGACCTCAATACTTGGCCTCGACAATCAGAATCGGCTTATACAATTGGCCTCGACAATCAGAATCGGCTTATACAATCGGCTCGACAATCGGAATCGGCCTCGACAATCGGAATCGGCCTCGACAGTCGGAATCATCCTATACAATCGGCCTCGACAATCAGAATCGACATATACAATTGGCCTCGACAATCGGAATCGGCCTATACAACCGGAATCGGTATCGACAATCCGAATCAGCCTCTATACTCGAAATCAGAATCGGCCTCAACAATTAGTCTCGACAATCAGAATCGGCCTCGATAATCGGAATTAAAATAGGAATCGGCCTCAACAATTGGCCTCGACAATCGGAATCGGCCTCGACAATCGGAATTGAAACGGCGTCAACAATTGGCCTCGACAATTGGAATCGGCCTCAACAATCAGCCTCGACAATCGGAATCAGAATCGGCCTCGACAATCGGAATCAGAATCGGCCTCTAACAATCGGAATCGGTTTCAACAATCGAAATCAGCCTCGATAATCGGCCTCGACAATCGGAATCGGAATCGGCCTCAACAATCGGCCTCGACAATCGAGTCGGCCTTGACGCAAGGCAGGATCCATGGATGGACAGCCGATGATGGACCAAGCAATATCAATGGGGCCCAATCGTTTGGGGTAACCCACTAGAGAATGACGAGAATGGGCCTAACCAGGCCTAAAGGAAGGTCACGATGTGGACGTTTAACCATCATTGCCCATCAATGTGGACCTTTAACCAACATTGCTCCCAAGGAATGGCCCACATAAGGCCAAACATATAGTGGGCCCGCAACCTCACATAAGGGCCTAATATACGTCACGATGGGCCTTGCTCATGAGCCACAAATATACCACACCGGGCCCCATCCTATGGGCGGCGAATACATCATTGCGGGCTGCACAAATGGATAGCATAGATATACAATACATACAACACGGCGGGCTGCACGAATGGACGACATAGATATACAATACATACATCACGGTGGTCCGCATACACGGGCCTAATATACATCACCAAGGGCCACGACCCATGGGCCTCAATTTCATCACAATGGACTACGACCCATTGGCCTCAATATACATCATAATAGGTCGTAACCTATGGGCCTCAATATATATCAAATGGGCCGCATTAATGGGCCACACCAATGAGCCATAAATACGCAATAGGTGGGCCCTGCTCATGGGCTTAATACACATCACAATGGGCCACACGATAAGGGCCTAATACACATCATGATGGGCCTCGTGTACATCAAGTCGGGCCTCATCATATGGGCCTCATATACACCAAGTGGGCTGCATCAATGGCCGTACCAATGGGCCTCATATACGGTCAAGTGGGCTGCATCAATGGGCCGCACTAATGGGCCTCATAGATGGGCTACAATATATCAAGGTGGGCCTCATAGGTGGGCCACAAGTATATCAAAGTGGGCCTCACGTGGGAGTTGGATTACATCTAAAATCATTTCAATATTTGCAGGTGCAACATGTGTATCACTGTAGATTATCATTCTATGGGGCACATGGCACTCTAATGATGATCAGCACTGTCCAAACATTGTCCAGGTAAATTAGCGTCGTCCAAACATTGTCCATGAAGATCAGCATTGCCCAAACATTGTCCAGCACCGTCCAGCACAATCTAGACAGTGTGGATGAATAAATACATCGAGTTGATCCCATCTGGCAAAACAGGTGGATGGCTTGGGTAAAACACAGACATCAGGGTGGATTTCCACGTAATGGGCCATCCCACAGTCACACATGTTGACAATGTGGATGGAACAGACCTCACATGTGTCTCACTGTCACACGTGTCACATGTGTGCACAACACATAACGTAAGGTAGGTCCCACGTACGGACGACGTTGATGAAACCCATACAGCTGGTGGATGTCCACGTGGCATTATGGTGCATCTCGGATGGACGGTGTGGATGCTAAACACATACATCTAGGTGGGTCCCACCCCCACACGTTCTGTGGGGTGGGCCCCACACGTCCGGAACAAGGATGGTGAGATGTAATACGTACATCATGGTCAGCCTTGTTGACGTTAATCGGTCGTCCAGCATATGGACGACCCAGATGCATAATACATATATAAGGTGGGTCCACACGTGTGGCCCCCACACACTAAATATATATATATATATATATATATATATATATATATATAATAATATATATATATAGGGAAAAGGTACAATGCGCTCGAGCTGATTTTAACGCCCCATGAGGTCGAGCTGTGTGGGCCCCACCGTGATGCGTTTCGAACATCTACCCCATCAGTCAGATGCACCATTCCATTGTGAGCCTAGGTCTCAAAAATCAAGTCAATCCGTGACTTGTGTGGGCCACACCACATAAAGAAGTGGGGAGGGCCTGTGCACCATTAAAACATTCATAACCATTTTTGAGGGCCCACCGAGATGTAGTTTGCAAATCCAGCCCATCATTATGTGTCCCACTGAATAAGGGTTCAGACCAAAGTTTCAGGCACATGCAAAACTCAGGTGGGCCCACCAAGTGCTTTTATATTTTTAACGGTTTTGTCTTCACATAATTTTAGATGGTATGGCCCACCTGAGTTCCGGTATACAGCTGATTTTTGGGATATCCCATAATTTAAAGGGTACCCATCAAATGCACGATGTTGATGGTCGTCGAAACACATCACGGTGGGGCCCACACAGCTCGACCACGGGGAGCTTATCGTCAGCTCGAGCGCATAGTACCTTTTCCCATTATATATATATTATATATTAATATATATATATATATAATATATATATATATATATATATATATAACAGCACCGTCCAGCTCCAGCGTCCAGGTGCATGGACGGATAGCCTGGATTGTGCTGGATACCTGCATACATCATGTGGGCCCCTAGATGCATGGTGTGCATTTAACGTAGATCACGGTGGGTTTCTATGAACGGTGTGGATCATACACATCACAGTGGGCCCGTTCACTGGACGGTGGGCCTGTTTACATCACACATAGCCAGGTGGATCCCACCATCCTAACTGGATGGTGAATAGAATACATAAATCTGGTGGGTCCCTCGTCCAGCCTTAGGGACGGTGCGGACACCACACATCAAAGGCGGGGTCCACACGTGGGTTACCCCACACAGCGTGGATAAGATACATGAATCATGGTGGGCCACACATCAAAAGGGAGAGAGAGATAGAGAGACGTGAGTAGCGGAGGGACCTCGCAACTATGGGTCCCTCTTGATACAATCATACATCAAAATAGGTCCCACCATGTGGGCCCTCAAATCACAAAATCAAATAATAAAATCACCCACATTTGATCTTCTTGGACTTCTTCTTCCATCAACGCATCCTAGAGCTCCAAGGGATGCATTTCAACGGTAGAGATGGTCTTTGGAAGGTGGGATTGAGTAATAGGGAGGTGGGCCACACTAGCTTCTCCTCTCTCCCATGAAAATGTTGGACGTGGGTTGCTTGCGGAATGAGGGATAGAGATGAGAGAGAGGGTTGTAAGAGAGAGGGAGAGAGAGAGAGAGAGAGAGAGAGAGAGTGATGGGTGAGTGATGGGGAGTGATGGGTGTGTAAGAGATAAGATGGAAAGGTATGGGTATTGTTGCTTTGGGAAAGAAAGAGGTATGGGTTGATGGGAAGTGTACTTGACTTGATTGATTGATTGATTTGATAGATTCTCTTGGGATTGCAAATGCATGGCATTTTTCTCGAACTGAACGCGGGCCCGTATCTCCTGGCCCGGGTATCAAATCAGCTCACGAGACGCGGCATCAGAATCGTGGCGATGGCGCGGTCACAAGGGTACAAGTTTTGAGTTGAGCCGACTCTGATATGCGGGACACGACTCAGAATCATGCACAAACGTCGATAACAAATCGTGGGTCACCAGAATTCGACCGGGAGGACCGTGGAAGCCTACGGATCGGTACGGGCTAGGATACGAGTCTCACATAAGCTATGAACAATCGTCATCCACAACAGCCATACAAATAATGCATATAGGCATATAAATGGGCATGATATCCATTACACTAAGCATGTTATTAGTGTGTCCTATCAGACCAAATACACTAGCATGTTATCAGATATATCATGTGATAATCGGCCTTAATTGGCACACTATATACAGAGAGCGGGACCTAAACGGTAGGCCCCACTAGAAATATAGATGTCTATGTGGTGTAGCCCATGTTAGAATATCATCGGCTTCTCATGCAACCTATCCATAAAAAGGTCTAATAACCGAATGTAAGGCATGGTAGAACACATACACTAAGGCGAGGTCCACCGGGAATGACCCGGATGGACACCCACATGTGCAACATGTGTACCACTAGGCTACTAATCTATTGGGCGCATGGCCCACTAATGATATTCCAAAACAATCAGATTATCAACGACATCACTATAATTACATTTATAGGATGATCTACACCGTCTGAACATTGCCGATGTAAATTATTAGTTACGAATCATTAGTTAGTCACTAGGATGTGATCCTATGCTTATAACCCATCCGAGTCTTGGAATTTCAATATTTCAGGCAAAGTGTACATTTCAACGGATTTATTACAATCACATGGTATTACATACGCACACTAATTAGATATTAAAGTTGATTTAATAATTAAATTCAAACCCCTGCAAGTATACTATGCATAGATACCTTAAGATTATAGGGATTCAAGATCCAGGGTGCAGCCAAGGGATTCCAAGTCCAGGGATCCCATATCCAAGGATTCTCATTCCAAGGGATTCCAAATCCAAGGAATTCCTAAAACAATCAGATTTCCACCCCAACAGTTCCTTGTGGTGCAGATCGCCTAAGGTCTGGATGAAATTGAATTTTGGGCCCATGGTCTAACATGATCTGTAGGGAAGGATGGGCGGCATGGATGGCACATAAACATCGAGGTGGCTCCCACAAGTGGGATCGGGACCCCAACTATTGTAAAAAGGGGCAACCCTCCCTGCCCAACTGTTTCCCTTGGTGCGGTCCGCCTGAGATTCGGATCTCCTTGAATTTTGGGCCCCCGACCTAAAATGATTTGGCAAAATAGATGAATGGAGCGGATGAAACATATACACTATGGTGGGTCCATGAGTGGGCCCCCACTCCACGCCTTAGAAGGTGTTTGCCCCCCTCTGAATGCTGGCAATAGCGTCAGTTACTAGCTGGTTCTTTTTTTGTAATACTTTTTTTTTTTTTTTCACATGGGTGGGGCCCATCTAGATGATACAATCTATCCACTGGATTAGCTGGCTCGAGCAGGGTCCAATGGGCCCTGAATTGGGCTAGTTTGAACAAATAAGGACCTCACAGTGGGACTTGGAAGGTTTCAATAGCAGGGTTTTAAATCCCGCGGTGCGGCCCACTCTAGACTCGAATCTTCTTCATTTCTTAACCCATGGCCTAAAATCACTTGGAGAAACATATGGACAACATGGATCCACCAAATACATCAAGGTGGGTCCCACAAGTGGGGACACCACTCCCACGTCTGCATGCATCTGACACAGGGGTGTTCTGAGCCCCACCTTTCCCTGTAGTGTGGTCCACCTGAGGGTTGGATCGGCTTCATTTTTGGGCTCGACGCCTTAAAGGAATTGGGAAAACAAATGGACGGTGTGGATCATGTAAAGGAAACAAGGTGGGTCTCACGAGTGGGAACCCACTTCCCAGCCCCCATGCGGGCAACGTCATTGATGCTTGGGCTCTCCAGCTCGTGTTCGTCATGGCGTGGCCCACTTAAGGTATGGATTGACTTCATTTTTGGGCTAAACGCGTAGGAATTGGATGGATGGCGTGGATGAAACTTATGCATCATGGTGGAACCCATGAGTAGGTCCTCATGGTAACCCTCAAGGTGCAAGTAGCCTGCTACTGGGCGGCAGCGTCCCTGACGTTGTTGCATCCAGTAGCAGCAGTCGCTGCTACTCTCTCTCCCTCTCTAATTTTCTATAACACCCCAAACTTTTCAATACCCAAGTATTGAAAGTTCTTGAGTGTTACCATAAAATTTAACTTATTATGTACAGTTGTACGATACCAATCTAGCTATCCAAACCTTACATCCATTCTCCAACACGAATCTGACCGTTGATTTTGAGATAGGATCATCATATACCCAAGTATTCTCATTTGTCCATCATAACCAACCATTCAGTCAACTATTCACTGCTAGGTAAAGATATCTGACCGTCCACTCTGATCTTAGACCACCTGATCATAGTAAACTAGCTACTTGATCTCAGCATCTACTCGTACACATATCAAATTGAGATTCTAACCCGTTCATCTTGTTCACCACCTATGAATATGCTTAACCTACCATCAAAACTACAATCTGAGAAACTTACACATGTAAACAAGTCACTTGAATCTAACGATATACATGTTATACCTCTTGATCACTCCAAAAAAACTCACTTGTGATCATCCGTTTACAAAACTAACCGTACACCCACTTACATAAATGATTAGAGTACTAACCGTCAAGTTTTTCTATTTTAACATGTCATCTGACCATCCATTATGTTAATTGATATATGTACATTTCTTTAATTAGTTTGGTGAATAATTCTTTATTCATAATGATTTAGATATAAGTTTTTTTGTAAGAATTACTTAGAAATGTGCCTATAACCATGTAGAACCATTACATTTTTCAAAACTCTCATATCAGCAATAATTACGAAAATGCCATTAACTTAGACCATTGAATTCTAAATCACATGGTTCCCACGATCTGTTT